>VWZZ01003700.1:0-32092 GCA_013399095.1 Psophia crepitans | reverse complement strand
CAGCCCGCCGGCGGGGTCGCCCCCCCGGGACCGGCCCGGCCCTTGACCCGGGCGTTTGGGACGCCGTGCCCCGGGAGCTGATGTGGCCTCTCCTAACTCGGCCCTGCGGGAAGCCGCCAGCGTTAGATCCTGGTGCCCGGAGCGTGGACAATTTACCCCCAAAACCCGCCGCAGGGGAGAGACCCGGGCAGCCCCCGGCATTTCAACCTCTGGGCAGGCCCAGGCCCCTGTCGACCTGTTGGGCTGCCCTCATCGAGCTCCCCTGAAAGCGTGGGGTGCCGGTCCGTCCACCTTGCGCTCGGAGCTTCTCCTTGTGCCCACGAAATACCTGATTAAATAGCGGGGTATCACGGTACCTGGGAGGGCATTTCAGTCTCCCTTTCCGCAGCAGGCGGGCTGTGAGGTGTGGAAAGGTGAAGCGATGGCCCTGGGACACGGAGGGGCCGGGGCGCTGAGCCTGGTGCTGCTCTGCCCGCCGCCTCGCTCTCGCCGCAGGAATGGCTCAAACATCACTAATTACTTGAACTGTTGCTTACGGGGCAGCAATATTTTGTAAGATTTTTATGAGCCATTCTGCTCTAAAAAAACCCGATGTTGTGGAAATGCCTTTGACAGATTTATTATTTCTCCACACTTCCAGTATCAAAGTTTGCCCTCTTTGGTCATTAAGGGATTTTGTTTATATTCCAATTGGCAGGGCCATAAACGCTAACTGGGCTGTAAGAACTGATTGGATTGCTTCAGAAATGGACGATCACTGATGATTGCATTTCTGCAGTCGGCAACTAGCTGGAATTTCAAAACCAGCACATCTTCCCACAGCTTTGCGCTCCGAACAGCACAAAGGTGCGTGAAATGCCTTTGCAGCGGTAAAGCTGAGGTGTACGCCTCTGCATTTACACTGGTAGCAAACCTATTTGATATAAGAAGGGGCTTTTCTGCCACATCAGTTGGATGTTTGCACACATTTAGCGACATTGACTTTCTTCTTCCATTTTGATCAGCTAGGTCTGTTTAATTATCTCTGTCATGAGGGTTCCTGAGCATCAGATGGATCCTGGATTTTGGGTACACCAGTGTGCTAGAGGAGCCAACGATGAGACAGAGAAGGAAAGGCTTCACTCTTCCTCACAGTGGAGGGAGGAAGAGCAAGACCTCCTTTCCCACCGAGGAGCAGACCAGTTGCTCCTGGCAGAGCTGCTACACCAGCGTGATATTTTCTATGACTCTTCTTTAGGTTTACTGGGGTATGTTTCAGCACGGTTTTAAAAATGCCATTCGGGTAACTTAATGGAATAAGCGGACCCCGTGGTACAGGCCCAGTTACCTAGTTTAGGGTCAGGTTCTCATCTGCTGCAGTCAGTGGAAAGATTTCTGTTGATATTGGGGCAGAATGAAATGGCTGTGAGAGGTCTCTAAGATGCAAAGGTAACGGAAAGGAAAAATCTGGGTTTGTGATCACGTACCGCGCACTGTGTTCAGAATATTTAGTGTGGATTAAAATGTAGGTTGGCATTAAAGATATATTTCAAATTAAATTAATCATCAGTGTGGAAAGCTTGCTGGCAGCTCACAGGAAGTGCATAGAACTTAACAAAAAACAAGAAGAAAATTAATTTATGAATTTATTTTGAGTCGTCAGGCTGCAGTCACACCTAGCAATAAAGACCATGTGTAAGTACAGGAGTTCACTGACTGTAAGACACTTCTGTCCAGGCAGGGGGATCTCTGGTAATAGATCTGATAGCAGGAGACTTTTCTTGCCTTCCTGCCAAACCCTGTCCTGATTGATAAGCTCCCAGGCTGCATGGTGAGCAAGGTCATTAGGACTTCCCCCTGCAGATGAAGCAGCAGTTTAAAAAATAAGGTCATACAGTAAACAGGTTTCTGTCCTGAAGAGAAGAAAACAAACCACCGTTGTTTGCTAGAAAGGAAGTACAATTAAAAAAAATAAAATAGAAATTTCAACACGAACAGATTGTTTAGATTTGCCGAGTGTTGATTTACCATGATGAAGGACAGGCCCAAACTAGAAAGTTTGGATCCTGATCTGGAACTGACATTCCCCAAATTTGAGGGGGAAGTGCGATTCGGAGTCTGAAGTAAGGGCTTATCTCTTGAACACAGCGAAGTGCTGTGGATAAAAATACCCAGGTAAAGTAGGAAGTGCCTGGTCTGCAACAACAAGAGTGACTTTGTATCAACAATGAACAAAAGCAGGCTTTTTTTTTTTCTCCCTCTGAGAACAATGAAATCACTCAAGAATTGTTATAAATGCAAACAATGTGGGTTTTATCACTCAGTTATCATCAATGGGATGATAGTCTACAAACTCCAATTTTCAGGGAAGTCCCTAGATTTCCCTTAGCACTTCCTCAAATTTCACATCTGTTGACTCTAGTTTATTAAGTGCTTCAGAATAAGGTGCATCATCTACTCCCTGGTATTATGTTACCTGAAAAAACTGACTGTAGGGGTTAGTAGCACAGAATCATAGAATCATAGAATGTCCCGAGTTGGACGGGACCCATAAGGACCATCAGCCCAACTCCTGGCTCCACACAGGACCAGCCCAAACAGAGCAGATGACTGAGAGGGTTGGCCAGACGCTGCTTGAACTCAGCCCAGCTCGGTGCGGTGACCACTGCCCTGGGGAACCTGTTCCAGGGCCCCACCACCCTCTGGGTGAAGAACCTTTTCCTGATCTCCCCCCTAACCCTCCCCTGTTGCAGCTTCATGCTGTTCCCTCGGGTTCTATCGCTGGGCACCAGAGGGAGGAGGTCAGCGCCTGCCCCTTGGCTCCCCCTCGGGAGGAAGCTGTAGGCCGCCATGAGCTCTGTCCTCAACCTCCTCTTCTCCAGGCTGAACAGGCCGATGGTTGATTGCCGGACAGTGTATCAATACCACACCAGAAGAGCAGGCAGTCCTGTTCTCATCCATTGTTAACATACTTATAGGTGACATATAATTTGATGTAACTTTTTAAAGTTATTTTAAAACATTGAAACCATGCAGCTTTGGATAAAAAATGGGTTTTATCCAGTCAGGCATAAGAAGAAAGACTAGCACAGTAAGACGAAGTGGAATTACTGGGTTAACCCCCAGTAGAACAAGTTCCATTCCATGATAGCAAGTAATGACAGCACCTTTGTGGCCCAACAGTGGATTTGTCCCCCCGTTTTTAAAAGGTGAGCTGTGCTCAAAGGAAGAGGCTATGTGACACCCTGTTAGAATTACAGAGCTAGTATCTCAGTCTGGGCATTAACAGCTGTTAAACAAACAACTTGGGGTCGATCTCAGACAAAAATGTAGCTCAATAAAAATACGAATTAAAAGTGCATTTCACGGTGCCAAATATAATAAACATAGCTGTGCTTCTAAAATTGAACGGATCCAGTGTTTGAAGGGGTGTTTCTCAATAGCAAAACAATAGCAGGCTATCTGGAAAAAACAGTAAATATAGTCATACTGAAACATCATCATTTTGCTTTTTAGAAATTCATCTTGTGAATAAATAAATGTATTATTTTGTTTGTTCTTTGATGATTTTCCTGCAAGACTAAGTGTCAGCTAAGGAGCAGCGAACTGAATGATGCCTGTTTGCTGAAGCATTTTTGGGAGCTCTTCCTGATGGCTTGCTAAAAACCCTGGAATGGGTCAGATAGGAGACCTCGGTTTGGTTTCGAGCTTCTGTTCCTGGTCGCCAGGGTGGTAAAGCTGGTCGGCCCTGGGATGGCAGTGTGCTTTCTCCAGCTGGAGCGGGAGGAAAAAGGCACGCTTCACAGTCCTGCAAGAGCTTTTCTGGCTGAGGTGTGCAGTCCTCTTCCCCAGGAATAATGATAGCCATGACACAGGGCAGCAAACACGCCGTGGGGAATTGGGTGCATAAGCAGGAACTGAATTGGTTTGCGTAGAAAATGCGCTAGTTAGATATAGAGCGGACAAAAGTAAGAAATATATCAGTTCTGTCCCATACACCACCGGAGTCGCTTTTGTTGTTATAGTAATAACCACAAGTCCCAGTCTGGACCAGGCACCGTTAGGCGCTGTAGAGACACATCAGACAGCAGTCTGTGATCTGAAGGGGCTGAAGTCTGCTCCAAACCACCGCTTTTCCCCCTTGCTTATAAAGTGAGATGTCATGAGTTCTTAGTTCTGGGAGGACACCAGAATGCTGAAATTCCAATCGTCTGTGTGAGGAAACATCACAATCATAGCTGCAGTGAGAAAGGCAAATCCTCTGAGATGGAAATGCTGAAGTTATAGACACGTTAAAACAAAAGTAAAAAACTGTCAGGTTCCTCTTGCATTCCCAACTCACACACACCCGATGCCGATTATGCTCTTTGCCTGAAGTTAAGCACGATGTGGGCGTATTAACTTGGGTGCAGTACGCGTGGTTGATTACCCCTGCAGATGCTCACATGGAAATGTGGAAGGAGCCGTGGCTGCCCCGCTGGCCGTGGGCACGGGCACAGCACTGGTTCTGCCTGCATGGAGCTCCAGGTGAGAGCCAGCACAGAGCAGGTCAGCCTTCCTCACAACGTCTGCAATTTCCTTGAGATCAAGAGCTGCAATCAAGCTGTTAAGGTTTTAGGTATTGTGGTGGCAGCGACTTCATGGATCCTTTAAAATGTATATACATTTGACATTTACCCAGTGGCAGGTTTATATTGAGGTTAGAAGAGAAGGGATTGCATTTAATTTCTTCAGTGCGTTTTTAATGGCGTCTACCTGCACGTGAAAATCTGCTACCCTTTCAATTAACTCCTCATTATATAATTTGGAAAATTTAAGGACAAAAGTAACTGTTTCAGCATCATTCTGATCTGACCCTCTGGCTGCCGCAGCCATAAAATTGCACTTAGTGATGTCTTCATCTGTATTCACACCTCTTAGATAAAAGAGATGATACTGCCACGAGGAAACGCAGGAAAAGAGAGAGAAGATAAATTTGTATCTCTGTTGCTCCGTTTGCTTCAGAGCCCCGCTGCGTCCCTGCTTCTGCAGGCATGCCAATCAGACACCAACCAAAAAGCAATGGCTTGCGGAGCAGCAAGAGAGAGGAGTTTCTGCTTTATTTATAACACAAGAAGCAATCCTATGAAAGGAGAGCCCTGGTAATAATTTATATATTGTCTAAATATTTTATATACATAAATATATATATATTAAAATTGTATATATTAAATTTTTTGCTGTTACAGCTTCTCTCTCCTGTAGTTCTTTGATGTGCAATCAGGTTTGAGCTCATACTACCACTCGCCCTAGTGAAATCACCGAGGGCTCCTTTTCTGTCTGACTTCTTGTCACAAAACTTCCGAGCGCTTTTACTAGCCTTTGGCTACATCCATGCAGGTTTTGCTAGCTGAGCGTACAGACAGGCTTGTGGCTGTTGCACCCTGTGGCCAGAGCGAGTTATGTCCACCCTGCTGCGAGGGGCAAGGCTTCTCCAAGCCCGAACCCTCTTCTTCTCCCCCCAGTGTGAAGTTTCCTGTGGGCAGCAAGCCGAGATGCGCTCGGTCTGCGTGAGCAGTAGGGCCCTCGAGGAGTGGTTTTCTAGAGTGACTCAGTTCATGTCGAGGACTCCGTCTCCACATTGAAGGTGTTTCGGTGACATGGGGGTGCTTTGGGCTAGCTGTGATGGGGGTTCCATGGACTGCATGCCCAGTGGTGGCCAGAGTTCACATGAACTGGTCTGGAGGATGTCACTGCTTTAGGTTCAGTGGAAAGGAGCCCAGTTCATGCAGTCTCAGACTGGTCTGTGATACGAGCTGCAGCCCAGTAAATTGGTCTGATCGGATTTGCTTCACAAGCACACTCCTGATTCAAACATGCTAATGTAGATGCAAGGCATGGAAAACGCTGCTGCCACATGAGCTGATGGTACGCAGAAGTTAAGAAGATACTAGGAAAAAGAGGTTTAAGAAGATATTGGGAATGAGAATCAGGCACACACACGAACACTGCAAAAATCAGGCTAAATAACCCTCTGTGTGTGCTGATATAACAAGTACCTATTTGGTTGCCCTCCCACCCCACCCCTCACCATAGTCAGCACCTAACACTGGTTTTCTTGGACCGCAAGTCTGCCACCATTGCCTGTCTGCTGAACTTCCCAGCCCTGAGCAGAATAGCTCACACATTAAGCTGGGTCCACCGAGACCCTGTGCAAATCAGGATGCGACCATCCCTTTGGGGCTGTGTGGGACAGGACCTACATCTCGCCGTGTCTGTGTCCAGTGCCGAGCACAGTCTCAGCAGAAGCTTCTTGGTGCTTGTCTAACATACCCACCAAATACTAAAATAATGAAGACAGCTATGAAAGAGAGCAACCTGTTGACCTGCTTTGCAGTCTTCACTGCCCTCAGCCTTTTATCTGCATTCGGCTGGAGAACAAGCTGCTCCTCAGCCAGACGCTCATTGCCAGGCTGGAGGGAACGAGGCCCGTTGTGTTTTCCTGCCGCATCCAGCCTGGCTCTCACATAGCGTTCCTGCTGCAGCCCCTGAGCCTGCCAGGACACGCTGGAAGTTGTAGAAAATGATGTCACCAAATGGGCAGGGCTTCTTCGCCACCGATAACATCTCAGCAGAAGTCCTCCAAACATGCTCATGGTTCTTCCCATTATAGCATCTTTATTTTCCGTTTACCTTTCACAGTCCCACCTTTTAAGCTAGCAAAGAGGTTACTCTTTGCTAAAGACTGTTTATGTGAAAAAATGGAAAAGAGCTTTGCTGCAGTTGTTTTAAGTGTTTCTGATTTATTTTGGGGCAGGAAAGCTTTGCAGTTCAGTGAAACACCAGTACTCAGATACTTCATAACATATAGGTACCAGACTTCCACTGAAAAAGTTTATGATTTTCCCTTGCTCATCTGCCCTCTTCCAAAGCAAAATCAGTGATCAACAAGGTTGCTACACTGCATACCTTACGCAGGTACCCCTGTGATCCCATTACTTGTAATCTCTTCCCTATAAATCCTGCAGTTTTACTCCCACCTACTACATCTCATCCCTATTTAGAAAATCAGACCTACCCCAGGGTACCCTTCTGGATGGGTAGAGTTCCACTGAAATCAGGGGGAATCTGTTTAAGGACATGCCTGCAGAGAGTATCTGTTATTCTATATTTACAAAGTACCCAGCATAATGGGACATGAAATTTGATTAAAGCCTCCAAACACTACTGCCATGGAAATCAGTCTTGTTATTGACTGATGACTCAACATGTCTGAATTTAGATGGAAGAGGGCTACTTTCAATTCCCAATTCTTTTATAGACTCTCTGCATAACCTAGCCAAGTCATTTAATCTCTGTACCTCAGACACTCCTGTATTTAATGCAGAGAAAGTCAATCACTGATTAATTCCCTTCCCCCAGCTCCTTCTCTGGTTTTTGTTTATAGGCTCCTCGGGGCAGACGCTGCCTCTTGTGGGGTGCCAGGATACCGCACAGCACCAGGGAGCTCTGGCAATCCTATAAAGGATAAAATAATAATCATGTTCAGTAGCACAGAAGCAGCTGTGATTGCCCTAATATTTGTCCTCATAAAGTCGTTTTTAAATTGAAAGCACATCTGGGACAATTCCGTTCCAGAAGAGGCTCCCCCTGATCCTGGGATGATGACAACCCCAGAGTAACCTGAGCTACTGTATTGCCTTTAACAAAGTAAGAGAAGGTAAAATGAAGAGCGTCATAGATTTAGTTTTATTTTTATTTTTTTTTACAAAATGTAAAGCAGTATGGATGGATTCAAAGCTTAAATAAAATACCAGGAGCCACACAGCTTTCCCTCTTCATGAGAACAGATGTGGAAAGCTATTATTATAATTTGCAAATAATGTTACCCCCTTATGTGTGTCGTTGGAGCTTTTTTATGTCACGGCTTCAACCAGACAGTTTCTTACATAACACTGTTACTCCGTTTTTATGGCAGATGTAGTTGTTAGGCGATGGTTTTCCATGTATAGGTTGTATTAATAAATAGCCATCAGTTCCACAGCTAGTGATCTCTCAAAAATTAGCATTTTGAAATAGTGAGGAGATTTCCTACGTCAGAATATTTGCCAGAAGTTAAGCCCAGGAGCAAGCAGAGATGCCTGCAGGGATACCGTACAACTTGCACAGACGACCATTATTCATACAAATCACTTCAATTAAAATTGACACATGAGCTAATTAATAGTATGTTGATTGATAAACAAGAGCTCGCTCATTTTATCCAGGCATTTGTTAATTACCTGCCTGCCGCTGCAGCTGACCGGTGAGGACACACTCCTGCTGGAGGGATGCCCTGGGGTGTGTGTGCATTCCAGTTTACCGGTGACTGGCTGCACCTTGAAAATAACAGTATTTTTGAGCCATGGGATATAAAGTTTTGAGTCTACCTGCATCACAGCTGGGGTACGGTATGTATCAGTTCGTGCACAACAGCGTAAATATTATCTGCCAGGTGACGCTACTGTAAATTCTCACGTTATTTGCTGACCGTATATTTTTTTCCTTCTCTCCCCTATTCCCCTCCCCACATCTGACAGCGCTGGCAGCCTCCACAGCGCTCTGCAACGGCGAGCACACTGCGACACTCTTGCAGGGGTTCCCTACAGCAGAGCCTTCCCAGTGCCATTGATCAAGCACTAGTTAAGTAATGCAAGGTTGCTCTAATTCCCTGACTCATCTCCCGTTCCCCCTGGAAATCCTAAACGTGGTGCTGGAAACCAAATTGCAGTCCTCTGACTGCAGCAGGACAAAGTAACTTCGATTGCTGAATCACCACGTTGACCCACACAGCTCAAATTTTTGTTTATAGCTAGCAATAGTCGAAAACGTTCATTGTAATCGTGTCATGGTCAAGGTACGAGCTGCACAGTCCCTGGAAATTCAGCCTGGCTTCTGCTTGGGGCTCAGGTTCCCCAAATCACTGTTTGCGTAGTGTTTACAAAAACGCATTTCATTTTAAGTAGCTTTGAATTATTGTATTCTTAGGGTCCTTTTCTTTATGCATATGTCATCTTAGAGCTAATCAGCATTCTGCTCTTGCATTTGCAACTGCTGAGAAAGTCAGATCTTACAAAGCCATAACTCCCCGACAATTTCTGCCCGTCAATAGCTCGCACAAAGCTGTTTGGGCATAGTAAGTAGTGTGGGGGGAAACTGAAGATCAAATTATTCTCAGGTATGAATTAAATCTATTGCTTTGTAGCCGCTGACACGTCTCCTCGCTCTGCCTGACAAAATTCTCCTCGTTACGTGCTGCGTGCTTTTACAAACGCCGCTATCCTTCTGAGCATGATACGTGTTTCTCCTATGGAAATCTGCGTTTTGCTACGGTGGCATCGCTATGCAACACTTCTGATAATGTTAGCTATGCAGCCCGCCGTTTCGGATGCAAACGTTTGGTTGTGACCCACAGCATGACATGGAATGTATTTGACGTGTGTATGACTGCAGAGACAAGTGGAAGAGCAGAAACGCTCGTGTGCTGCAGTTTGTTTCTAGAACTGATCTTGACCAGTCAGCACAAAACGCGTCGTGTCAATGCGATTGCCATAATGCTCTTTTATTAGGAGAAATGATTCCTCTTGGCCACGGGGCAAACAGGGGTTGAGTGGAGATGCCTCTGCCACTCTTCCGAACTGGTTAGTAGATAAAAGTCTGCAATTCAAAGCAAAATATGAAAACAGATCAATGTAAATAAAGATGAAGGAAGAGGAGACTCACATCAGAGAAGACACAAATGAAAAAGCATGTGACCGGTTTAAAATACGAATGAGCTTCTGTTAGAAGAGCTCTCTTCAGTGACCTTCTTTCCTGCCATGTGACCAAACTCTTCAATCAGGCACTATAAAGTAAAGGAATGCTAAAATTGCCTTTATTTTCATTTCAGATCTGGGCACATTAGCATATACTTGCTATATTCATTCATTGTGCAAATCTCACTTTCTGCTGAAATCAAAGGGAGTTTTTCTTGTAACTCCTCTCCTGGCTCTGCTCTGGGCTGCAGCGGGGGTGCCTGCAACCTTGTATAATCCCATGGTCCTGGTACCACCAGCTCCCTGCCGGTATGGGGCCCATCTGGGAAGGGGGCAAGTCATTTCAAAGCCAGCAAGTGGCTACGGAAGAAAGCTGGTGTCTGTGCAAGGTCCTGGGCCGAAGGGCAAATCTTTCTGAAAACAGGCAGTCCCTGGGTGCGCAGGAGGACGCTCTCTATATTTAACCAAGCCAAATGTCCTAAAGCAGATGTGGAGGGGTACCGAAGTGGGTACCTGTATCTATGCAGCCTCTTAAATTTATCAAAATCCTTGCGGAATCGCAGACCCAGAGCTGGAGGCAGCATTCATGCGGTTGCACCCGGTGCCAAATGCAGCAGTATGGTAACTCCTTCTGCCCCACCTCCCCTCACTTAGACTTCCAAGGCTCCCAGAAGAATTTCTGACATGCTCCAACATTGAACAAAGCAATCTCTGATCTTAACGGGGGAAAAAAAGGGTTCAGTTTAATACAGTCAACTGGCAAAGATTCAAATTGCATCTTATTTTAGCCAAAGCAGTTCGCCAGTCCTGAGGAGAGATGTGAATTTTCAGCTCGTCAGATGCCTAATTATTCATTTCTCCTTATCTTGCTTTCAAATCTTGCCAAGGCTGCACCCATCCCTCTATCTCTAGGCATTTGAATACCACTCAAGAAGCACCTGAACCCTTTGAGGGTAGGCCCGTTTTCAAGTCACCACGTAACCTCTCAGAAACCCCTGCAGATGACGGTGTGCTGACAAAGCACGCCTTGCCTTGGAACAATGCTGCCTCTTACCTGTAGAGGTACCACTCCATCCACCGTACCTGGAAGGATCTCTGGGACTGTCGGTCTGGTCTCACCAGGCAGGAGCATGCCCTTTTCTAGGGGATGCTGAAGCAGAGCTGCTGTGTGTGACAAATAATATCATCTTTTTTGCTCTAAGCAGAGCCCAAGATTGAATCCTCAGTCTGTTGCTGACTACACAGTAGGGGCTTCCTCAAACTACTGAGTCTACAATGAAAGTGAATGGCAAAGAGGGTAAAACATGCAGGTTGTGCAGCGTAAAACTAGACTTTTCAAAAATTCCAGTTTTGTTTTCCTCCCAGATATGTTCCCCACCCAACTTCCTCATCTTCCATTCCCTCCCCACCCCACCCTTGTTTTCTGCAAAGAGCCCTTTTGGAGTCACACCATACGCTTGTTTTCTTCAGAGTTTGATTTCAGTCCCACCGAAGTCCGTGTCAGTCCTGAAGAAGGATGTGAGAGGATCACGTCTGAGCCCCTGAGGAGCGACACTTTGGCTTCTGGCAGGGCATCAATTATAAAGCCAGAACAGGTTTTTTTTTATGTGCCACTTGCAATTAGAGGAGTGACCTGAGTGATGGATAACTCTTGTGCCGGTGTTCCCCGCCACAGGGGCTGGTTTCAGCCCAGGTAAGGGTTAATCCCACTAGGAGAGAATGATGGTGTCTCGTGTGGCCTCAGAGAAGTGCTATACAAGCCACAGGATTAATTTCTTAGCATATCATATAAGAGGACACGATGGCTTCCTGTATCATCTCCCACTTTTGGATCTACTTATACTGCATCACTTATAAAAGTGATAATTGTTCATTATCTTTGGCTTCAAAAATGGGCACCTGCAACTTGGGAGTACAGGACATGCTGAGAATGAAATCTGTTTCAGTTCCCTCTCTTTATCAGCTGCTTTGTGCATGGGCTTCAGGTAAGGACGAGGAAAGTTTCAGTGAAATTCAGATTGGCTCATGCAGAACCAAAGTGACTTTTTTAACCTCACAGACCTTTCTAAAATGCAGCATTTTGTGTGATCCTTGGAGAGCATGTGGCACCAAAGCCCCTCTCTGAAGAGCCTGGCTGCGTTTCTCTTACGCTTTAGACAGCGCAGGCATCAGTGACATTGATACATAATTTAGTCACCACCTTCAGGGTACGTTAAATTAGCAAATTCTCTAATTTCCTAGGAATTCGCATAGATGAATTGATGATTAAATAGGTGATTGAACTGAAGAACCCAAATGGAGCAGTTTGTTGCTAATTTAAATGCTGTCTATGTCCAGACCACTCTCCTTTTTACATTCTAATTGACCTAATTATTTCCCAAACCCCTCTTTTTTGCTATTTCTTTCACATTTAGATAGTTCTTTGTGGGGGCTGGATGTGGGAGGAGGGCTGTTCTGTTGTATTCCAACAGCAGAGACTATTTTAAGCGGCGACTTTGGATAGCAGCATCAGTGACTGGTTATGAAGCTGCAGAGCTTCACGTAGACTTGAGAAGAAGATCAGGGCTATCTGTTTGAACTTCACGGCCATACAACCACATGCACTTTTAACATGTCTCCAAAAAGGTCTTTTCATTTTTGGTGATGTTTCAATATTAGTGCTCAGACATTTGATCGAGGTGCTGCCATTTGACAAGCTAGTGCTTGTCAGCCCAACTGAGCTGGGCAACGGTTATAACCGTGCGTGCACTCTTCATCTCTTGTAACGACAGTGGCATGGCACTTCTCGTGGTGGGGAAAGAAAACTGAAATAGCGCACAGTTGCTGTAGGGAGCTATTGTTATTGCTTGTAGGAGCAAGTACCCACGGAGTTACCACATCTCAGCTGACATGAGGTAGCTTGTTCACTCACAGTAACTGGATTGTGTACCTGCTGAGCCCTGCAGAGACCTAGGTTTCCCTCACATAATAGTATAATTTGTAGTGGTGAGGACATCAGGTGTTGGATAAAGGAAAACTGAATGTTAAAACACATTTCTAGTCCTCTAGAACCTTTATTTTAATGTCAGAAAAACACTCAGACTGCCTGTAGATACCCTGCATGAGAGTTCACCATGGTCATGGTAAGCCATCGCAGTGGTTCATCATCTGCCCTAAAAACATGCTCTATATATTCAGGCTGAACTGAAAATGTTTCATCTTCCAGCTTCTGGTCCCATTTTATCTTGGCTGTTGGATGATCACCAAAAGTTATGTACAATCATCAATGGATGTGAAACGGCTGTAATTACATTTAACTCTTCTAGACTGCACCAGCAGATATCGACACGCGTGACCAAAGCAGTCTCTCCTTTCCCTCATTTATGGAGAGAAACTGAGGTGAGGGAAAGAAAAATGACTTGCCCAGGGTGACACACAAAATCAGTGACGGTGCACGTAGGGACACCTGGATGGCCTGGTTCAAAGATTGTCTCATCAGGCAGGAACATTTTAACCAAAGTTCATGCTATCTTTAGCCTGTCCTTCACTGACTTCAGCTGAATTACCCTGGCTCAGGTCTGATGGCTGAGAGAAGAGAATGAGGTTTAAGATGCATAAAACCATATTTTGTTATCCCTGGTGGCTGCTTTGATTTTTCTCAGCTTTCTGTAGCTGGAGACGCGTCAGTCAGATGCCGTGCCAGATGTTTCCCACAAACTGTCACATAAATGAAATAGCTGGAGCGAGGTAGGAACGTACTCAACTGACGACCAGCTGCCAGCAGCCGCTGATTGTATTCAGCAAACCATGGCTCTGCTCTCCTCCCAGTCAACCTCAGAAGACCTGCCCATTCGAGAGACCCAGAGCATGTGGTGACAGCCACAATGACTGGGAGAAGACAACTTAAGTGGCCACCTGGGCCAGGCTTCCCCTTTCTCTCACTCCCAAATGTTCAGGACAGCTTGGCAAGGGCTGCTCGGTACAGGGCTTGTTTAGTGGCAGTGCCGAAGATCTAGGCAGAAGGGCGGTTGCGCAACTATGGGCAAGAAATAGCCCAAAGCTTGTTGGTGTGAATGGTCCTGCTCCAAAAAAACCTTCTGACAATTTCCCTGGTAACGTTTCTTTCCCACATCTGGAGTGCCAGGTGGGTGTTTCCTTTAGATAGGACTACACCTGAATCTGGGGCTTTATAGGAGGTTTTCAACTTACAGAGCAGTGGACGTTTTCTGTCAGGTCGGGCCATCAGAAATTTCTGTCGTGTATCCATTTCTCAAATTAAGTGCATGAAAAGATGGTGCAGGCAGCCAAGTCTCACACAGATTCAGACGTGTACTGCCAAATCTTTACACGCTGCTACTGACCGATGCAATCGGCAGCCAAAAGCGGCTCGCTAAATCCAGCAGCCTCCTCCAGAGCTGGTGCATGATGTGCAGATGCAGAACGTCCCACCTCCCCCCGTACCACTGGCCAGAAGCTCCCCAGGCTGCCCTCCCACCTCCCCCCCACCCCGATTTCCTGACCCTGCCATGCTACACCGATAGCGGGGAAATGGGTCTTTTCCTCTCATCGGGACAGTCTTTTCCTTCCCACCCTTGGATCCCCCAGTTCTTGTGGATTTCATCCAAGAAATAAACCCTTTTTTAGGGAATTTAGAGATAAAAATCGGTCTAACAGCAGCTCTGTCCTTCCAGCGCTTAGCGCGTTATCATTCACCGCACCTTTGGATGTATCTTAGGAAGTCTGTGGTTTAGGAAATCAATTGTCACCTGAAACAATACCCTACATAAACCCTCTGATTGCATCAGCGATCTCTGCCCATCACAGACCCCTCTCCCTCTTCTGGTACTTCAGGGAACTCTTTGGTCTTTTCCAGATTATCTGTGTTAGTCTTCTGCTCGTTTGCTATGATCAAATTGCAGATAAATTCATGAGGCATTTGTGATAACTGTTTCCTTTTTTCTTTTCTTTTCTTTTTTTTATTTAAATTTATAGCATCATTTTTCACTTACAATTTTCCCAAAACCTGGAACAATTTTTTTTATATCATGCACAGTATTTTTTCTCTGAACAATATCTCTGCATGCAATTAAAACCCCTTGATTCTGTACATTTTATAAATAAAGCCTCTAGACTTATATTTAGATTACAATGATCTCTTGGGTATGAACTGTCTTTCCAGTCTCTCTCTATTTATGCAGTGCACAACACAATAGCAACAATAAAAACAATGTCATCTAGTTGCATTCAGACAATAAGGATCTATTATCCGCTATATCTGGATATCCTCCTTTCATCAGTGGCATGTGAAAAAAAAACTTCTATGAAAATTTCCAAGTAAAAAAAAATAAATTAGATTTTCACTAAAGAGAAGGATTCCTGGGAAATTTCAGTTTGACTTGTTTTGTCGTTGTTTTCATTGGAAAACCGGGCGCCGTAAATCCCTCGCAAAAAGCTCTGCTCAAACAAAACTTAGGGGTTTGGCATGTGGAGGTAAAAAGAACATAATTTTTGGTTTCAGCCCAAAACTGCCAGCAGCAGGGGACTTTTTTTTTTAATTAAAAACAAAAAATTCCTCTAGCTATTCTTTTGGGCTTTTTTTTTTCAGCAAAAAACTGCTGAACCACACTTTCTTGCCACCTCTAGTGCAAATAACCTCTCTTCTGGTTTTGACAACTTCCTTGGGATTATGTTGCTCTATTTCAACTTCTTCCTTGTTTTCTTTGCTCTACCTTAATGCGAGCACTGGCACTGGAGCTTCCCTTAACGATGACATATGTTCCTCACTCATTCAGAATATGATCTAACTCTTTATATAGAGCATCTGTTTATTTATCTGTGGGACATGTGGCTGGAACATAAACTTGAATGAGCTGTGGGAAAGGCCAATTTTAAATATGAAAATAGACTGACATTGGTGTACTTGCAGACACTCACAACTCCCTAATTTGATTACTAGTCACAGAAAACGCTTAGACATTCTCATGACAATTAGTATAAACATTATTCTTTCCACTGGAAAAAATATTATCATAGCTGGACAAATAAACTAGCCCACAACTTGAAAATGAATGTCATTTCAAAATTGTCTTTGAAGGCATAATTCAGTAGCGGTGCTTAATATTCTCAGCTGTCATCGACCATGCAGTAATTAGTTTCAGTTCTAATGAATATTTATTTATATGAACAAGGTATAAGCATTGCAAATATCATACGTATTTGACCGCAGTTTATGATGATGATATTGTACGATTGCATGTATGTATTCATTATTATTACATGAATATTTCATAGATAAGTGTAAAATGTAATTACACCCCACTATGTTTGCTCAATGTCGGTGTCAACAGTTTGATTGAGATTAGCATAAGACCAAATCATTTGCTCAATACGGACGCAAGTTTCTCATCTCTGGCATCAGGATCAACATTTTGGGGATCATAAATCACAGTAAGGTGCTCAAGGTACCTGATCTTTTCCACAGCTGGAGTCGCTCGATAGGAAACTTTTCCTCAAGCCAAAGGCAAACATAGGAGAGGGGAGAAAAGAATGTTTAGTTTTCCTGAACGTTTAATCCTAGAAGAATCAACGAGACAGAGCGTTTAGTTATTGAGTGTGATGCAAAGCTCTGCAGTCCATTTAAAGACATTTATCTGTCCTTCTTGCTGGTTTCAGGAAGAGTCCTAAATACAAGAAATCTTTGTATCCTATTGTCAGCAGGAGTAAGATATTGTTTCCTTGCATGCTAACACCTAAACTCCCTGTTACATCAGTTGTTTAAAAATTTCCCGCTTGCCTGAAATGCTCAAAGTTCTCCGTAATCACAAATATCCCCTAAAAATGAAAGATCAGAGAGAAAATAAAGCATTGCTTTCTATTTTTGTCAGTGTTTACTTTGTTCCGTTGTTCGCATGTCATACATGAGGCCATTTGAGTTTCCTCCATCGAGACAGTTTCTCTTGCAGTTTCAGTGTCTTTCTCACAAAGCGGCACGACAGAGAAAACACGTTTTAAAAATAGGAAAATGTGATTGTGAAACCACAAACTTGTGTTTTGTGCAGAGGAGAGGTGAAGATGGTCAGAGAGGTACTGCGCAGAAATCCCTTTAATCTTAGTTTTGAATTGACAAAGTTTTACTAAAGGTGAAACTCTTCACTTTTATACTCATACCAGTGTTGGTATCAGAACCTGTGTACATTTGCGTGTGGGAGATGATTTCTCAGTATTATTCAGCTACATAATTTCCCTTTTTTCTTGTGATTCCCCATTTTCAGAACCTTTCAGTTGCTGGTAATGCTGCCCCAAACTCTTGAACATTTCTGAAATACTTTTGCTGAGATCCTAAATCATGAAGATTTCACTTGATTGATCAGTCAGTGCTGCAATGCCGAGGCAGCACTGTGGTCCTCAGCTTGGGTCCAGTACTGGCTTGGTCGTTTTGATGTTGCTCAAGGTTTGTGGGCTTTTGTAATGAAGATGGGATGGAGGGAATGCGTGGTGGGAAAGGATTCCTTTCCATGCACAGGTTCACAGACAACTTGTTTTTCTGTGAAAAACAAAAACCTGAAGCGGGCCTACATGAAAGTTGGAGAGGGGCTGTTTACAAGGGCATGGAGTGATCGGGCAAGGGGTCATGGGTTTAAACTAAAACAGGAGAGATTTAGATTAGATATGAGGAGGAAATTCTTCCCTGTGAGGGTGGTGAGGCACTGGAACAGGGTGCCCAGAGAAGCTGCAGAGGCCCCATTCCTGGAAGTGGTCAAGGCCAGGTTGGATGGGGCTTTGGGCAACCTGGTCTAGTGTAGGGTGTCCCTGCCCATGGCAGAGGAGTTGGAACTAGATCGTCTTTGAGGTCGCTTCCAACCCAAACTGTTCAATGATTCTGAGGCTCTTAATTGTGAAGTGTGTACTGACATTTTCTACTAGTTGCTCTTGACAATCTCCGAATGATGTATATGGTTTTGCTTAGGACTTGACATTTACTTGCTTTCCCTGTGTATAAGGCAGAACCTCACGTGTTCTACAAGGGGCATATTCCCACCAGCAAAACCTGCTGGTGCTGCACCCGGTGCCATTCCCCTGAGCTTTATGGACCCAGACCATGCATAGATTTTAGGAGAGGAGAGTGGCAGAGGCATGAGAATGCTTCTGAGGTTGAGAGTGCTGAGAAACTCCACGGAGGGAGTCACCTGATGGTCAGAAATCTCTTTTTGGCCATGAGTGGTACGCTCTCTTGGAAGACCTTACACATTTTTGTTGCTTTCAGGAAATTATTTGGTTTGGAAAAGTTCTGGAAAAGGAGGCGGGATTAGTATTTGTCTAAAGCCCTTCTAAGTCAGGTTGGCTCATGATTCTGAGATGTTTCCCGGGTGTTTGGACCAAAACCACCAGCCAAGGTGACTCCATGCACACAGTGTGTGACAACATAATGTGCATAGTGCCTGGCACAGGTGCTGTAACACGCTGATCTATGGTGAGAGAGTGCTTAGACCCAGTGTCTCTGATATTTCTCTCTAAAGGCCACCAGCTACCAAAGCCTTGAAAGGCGCTTGGCAAAGAAGTGACAAGAGCCACAAGATTTCCAGGCACTGCTGATTTTGGGGTTGCATAGCACTTCGTGTTTCCTCTCATACGGGCTATTTTTCTTGGCAGAACAGGTTGATTTCAGCACTTTGTTACCTTGCTTCTATCAGCCGTTCCCGTAATTGCCACATAGCCAGCACCGTCGCAACTTCAGCTGCTAAGCCTTTGGCTCTTCTTGGTTTTTAACCTTTCTGTCCTTTTCCTCGCTTCACAGAGGTCTGTCCTCGCAAAGAACGCTCCTTTCCTCATGGTGCTGCTGCTTGTTCCGCAGCTGAATCTTTCCCTGATGCTTCCCTGGTGCTTTGCGTCTAAGGCACGACACAAAGACACGCAATGCAATGTGCTCCCTCCTTATTATTATGGATTGATGTCGAAAGGAGTGCTGCATGGAAGATTTTAATCAAGAAACTGCAGCAAGTTTATGAGCAATATATATCTCTCTTAATTTGGCCAGCAATGAAAATATGGTTGGCAGGGGGAAGAACAGAAAACTCCTTCTCTCTCACCGATGTACTTTCCAACGTGAAAAAAAAGGATTTTGAATAAAGTGGCAATATGGATGCGTTTGAAACTGCGAAATGTGATTCTTAATTGCTCATGATTGTCTCTCCAACAACTGGTAGGTTAACCACGGCAGGCTGACAGCCTGTACTAACTGACAATCAACATTGTTGAAGCACAGAACCTTTGCCTGCGAGACACAAAAACATTTCATTTTCAAACACTACAGGACATCTGCTTCTGGAGAGAAAAAGTTGCTTCTTCTCGGCAATATGCACCGACTTGTAACTTATTTTTTCTTCTTGCTCGGAGGAAACAAAAGTCTTCTTTATACCATATCCTTTCCACTAATCTGGCAGCTATCCAGTGTGGGTTTAAACAGATGTTCTGGAAAAAAATATGGCATATACAAATGAGATGGAATCCAGCAACTCAGTAATGGATTATTACAGATATAAAATACGAAGGGCTAAATTTTTCCCAGATACACATTCTATAGAATATTTGGCACTAGATGTAAGAACAGCACGCAAACAAATCATTAATACCCTCATTATAATAATTATTATATATTTCGCACAAAGACCCTGGGCTGGCTCAAACCCTTCACGTTAAATACTGTACAGATGCCCGTTCAGGCTGAGGAGTTTACATTCACATGGCTGCATGCACCAAAGGCTCAGATATGCAAGTAACTTTGCTTGTGCGTGTTTACAGGATTAAGCCCCACATGTGATTATATTATTGGCAACAATGGGCATTTCTTACTTTCCATGCTCCAGCCTTTGAATAAATCACACAGTAACGAATGATTTGATGTTAAAAGGAAAGAATTCGAGTCTTGCTGCGTGTAAGTCTAAGCCTTAGGGCTGCCACAGGGTTAGAAGCTCAGTGGTAGAAATCATATGGACACACACTTCATAAATATATATTACACACAAGGCAACGAAACTGATAAAATTATCTTCTTTAATGCTACAATGCATCGTATGGTCTCCTGATGTGAAGGGCAAACACCTAAGCCCTGAGCTCTGATAACGCTCCCAGGATGACCTGTGAAAGCAGCGGGGAAGAAGAAGAGCTGGCACCGTGCAGTGGGCCACGCACAAGGTGGGAACAAGGGATGCCGTAACTTTGGGAGAGGCACAAACAAAGAAATTGCTTTTAGCTTTTACTGATAAAGTACAAGGAATATGATTAGATGGACAGAACAATATTTAAGAGCGAATGTACCTGCATGGTCTGTGGAGACCACCCTTCATCTCCCATATTCAGCCTCAGCACCTACCATAACCTGCTTTTCTCCAAAGCTTTTATTTTTAACTTTCCCCATTCTTCCCCCTCCCTCACCTTATTTCATCTGAATTTGAAATGAATTTGCTTCAGGCAGCTCTAGTGTCCTCTCAGCGAAATGTGCTCTCCCAAAAAACAACCTCCCTTTTAAATAGTCCTGAGAATATATAGCAGTGAAGCCCAATACTTATGGAAATAAACTAAAAAATCACTTTTTTGAGCATTCACAAAGGACATCTGATTGCTTGACAAATAATGCTGTTTCCTAATTTTGTTATTGCTGAACAAAATAAAATGAAAGATGTTGGGGAGATGTCAGGGTGAGGAGTGGGAGGGATTAATTTGTCCCCATTTTCCCGACTGCTTTTCTTTTCAGTCTCTAACTTCGTGTCATTTCATCAGCTTCGGAAAATTTACAGGGAAATCGAAGTATAGCAAACGCTAACTTTCCTAGCCCCGTACTTTCTGAAATGAGAACTCACTTGATGGGTCGAAACGGAGAAACAAGGAGAAAGTCTAAATGGGGAACACAAAGAACTGGGCAGGTTTCTTTTTTCCCCTGGAGTCGAGGTGAAACACGAAACACGAGAAATTTGCTAAATCCACGGATATCAGAAAATCACCGTCTAAGAAATATCCCAAACACTCCTGGGAAAGCTGCCGCCTTTGAAACACCACGAAAGAAAAACAGCCTGCACTTTTCTTTCGGGGAGCGTGACAAGCCCCTTTCCCCACCGCTGCCTGCTACCGCTGCGCGCGTTTCTTGCAGGACTGCTGCGAAGCGCTGGGCTCACCCCGCCTGCAGCGCTGCTCGTCGCCAGCGCCCTGTGCCAGGGGCAGATGTTCTGGCGCTGGGGAGGTGGAGGTGCCCGCACTGCCCGCGCCAGCCCGCATCGCTGCACGCACCCTCCCGGATGCGCGCAACCGCGCAGACCCACCCAGCACCCACGCGTACTTTATGCCTCTGCAGAAAGGCTGGTGGACAGCCACATGGACACGGGTTCGTTACACACTCGTGAGCAATTTTAATGGATTTAACTACAGAAGAAAGAGCTGAATTGAACGTGCGGGCTGGGCTCACTGCTGCAAACTGCCTGGTTCTGGTTACGAGATCAAGAAACCAAGCGAAATAAAGTGCAAAGCTTAGTGTATTCTCTCTAAGCCAGTGAGCAAGTCAGGCTTGGTGGGTTATTTGATGATATTTGACTCTCTTTCTATATGAATAACATCTGCAAATATGCTGAGTCTCTTTGGAATTGTTTTTGGTTTAAAAGAATTTGTTATTTAGAGCATTTCGATCAGGCACTCCCTGGCTTGATGTTTTGGCTGGTCACAGAGTCACATTTGAGCCTTCCTATCCCCTGCCTCAAGAAACATCATTCTCATAATAATCAGGTGTTTGTTATAGAAGCCTCCAAAGACAACAGGAGAGAGCCTTGGTCATAGAATCATTAAGGTTGGAAGAGACCTCAAGGATCATCCAGTCCAACCCTCCCCCCACCACCTATTACCCACTAAACCATGTCCTTAAGTACCACATCCAACCTTTCTTTAAACACCCCCGAGGATAGTGACTCCACCACCTCCCTGGGCAACCCATTCCAATGCCCAACCACCCTTTCAGAGAAGAAATTTCTCCTCATCTCCAACCTGAACCTCCCCTGGCACAACTTGCAGCCGTTCCCCCTTGTCCTGTCACTAGTTATCTGTGAGAAGAGGCCAACCCCCAGCTCACCACAACTTCCTTTCAGGTAGTTGTAGAGGACAATAAGGTCTCCGCTCAGCCTCCTCCAGACTAAACAAGCCCAGTTGCTTCAGCCGCTCCTCATAAGACCTGTGCTCCAGACCCTTCACCAGTTTCGTTGCCCTTCTCTGGACACGCTCCAGGGCCTCGATGTCTTTCTTGAGGTGAGGGGCCCAAAACTGGACACAGCACTCGAGGTGCGGCCTCACCAGGGCTGAGTACAGGGGGACGATCACCTCCCTGCTCCTGCTGGCCACACTATTCCTGATACAGGCCAGGATGCCGTCGGAATTCTTGGCCACCTGGGCACACTGCCGGCTCATGGCCAGGCAAGCATCAACCAACACCCCCAGGTCCTTTTCCTCTACACAGCTTTCCAGCCACCCCGCCCCCAGCCTGTAGCGCTGCCTGGGGTTGTTGTGGCCAAAGTGCAGGACCTGGCACTTTGCCACATTGAACCTCATCCCGTTGGCCTCTGCCCAGCGACCCAACCTGTCCAGGTCCCCCTGCACAGCCATACTGCTGGAGGTTAGAAATGACGATGATGCTAAATCAAGGAAAGACATCAAAATTAAATGAAGAAAAAGGTCCAGTTTCTGAAACTTCGCTCAGCACTAGGCTGGTTCATGCATGCGTCCTGCCCCATGTCGGTGCATCCACCCGGCTGCTGCAGCAAGGCCAGCCATACTGGCAGCTGTAAACGTCCCAGCCACCCCAAACGCTCTTCCCGAACAGCGACGTCTGGCCTTTTAGGAAAGAGCTCGGGCAGAACTGTTTGCCTTTTTCACACCAGCCAAGTCACAGGAAGGAATCAGGAGGATGATGCTGGAAAAACTGGTGGCCACCACACCTACCTCTGTCATGATCATACGTCTACAGGGCTTCTGCAGCTGCTGCCAGTAGCAGAGTGAAAACAAGATTTCTTCCCTATCTCAGTCTAGAGATAACAACACAAAAAAGACCATTCTGGGACAGACCAAAGGTACACCTAGTCTAGTGTCTTTTCCTCAGCAAAGAATATCAGTGATGTGGAGGGATGGATGTGAGAACAGGGCGGGCAATGAGTGATACTTCCCCAGAATATTCTTCACATTGATAGTGCTTTGTGGCTTTCTAAGCCAAAACCAGTGCGTTGCATTTAACATTTTTTTGGTGAATTTATTGACCATGAAATTTTCTCATGGTCCTCCAAACCCATGTAGTCCTGACACCCTAAAGGTGCTGGAACAAGGGGATCCACACCTTAACTGCAATAGCATAAAGAATCATCTGCTCTAATTAATCCTGAACCTTCCATCTTGCCAAGTTTATCTGCAGTCCTCAGTTCTTATCCTGGAGGAAAGAGGGACGGACTGATCTCCCCATACTGGTCCGATCCTGCAGGCTTCTGTCATCCCTCACTGAGCCACCTCACACCGTGGCTGCAAAAGCCATTCCTCTGCGACCACCCTGAAGCTAAGCGGGTGTGTGGGTTGACATCCTACCAGACTGGACAGCAAGTCTGGGATTGGTCTCAGATACAAGCTCAAGGACAGTCTCCTGCCTGGTCAGATCTTAAGCCTCACCTAGGCTTAATTCTTCAGTGCCCTCAAGGAATGCAGGAACATTAGTGTGAGGCACAACACGAGTGCCAGCAGCATGGCAGCAGACAGATGAGCCTGTACCCCAGCCTCTGTATGTGTATAGACACAGCAATGTTTAGCAATCATAATTTTTCCACAATTTGCCCAACCTTACTTCCTCTTTCCTTCCAGGTTTTAAGGTAAGCAACCTTGAAAGCAGCTCTACAAGTGGGCAGAAGCTAAATAAGAAAGTCCTAAAAAGACATCTGGGCAGGGAGAGGTGGGAAGGAGGCACATGCCCATATGCACCGTCACCAGCCTGCCTGAAAAGAGAACTAATATCATTTGTGTGGGATTTTCCTCCCCCTCCCGCAGATCAAAAGGACAGCAGCAATGCAGTCTGCTGTTTGTGTAGGAAATGTGTCAGAAGAGGGAAGGAGGGGATACACATGGGAACATCTGCTCTAAGAAGCCACTTGAAAATTAACCATTTAGGTCCTGATCCAGGGAGCACCTGCCTAGTGTTAAGCCTCAGTGACACTGGGGCTGTGTACGTTCACGGCACCTTCTGCAAAGTCCTGGGTGAGGGTGATGAGCAAGTCTTCCTCCAGCTTCCTCGAACTGGGCTCATTGAGGCAGAGTGGAGCCCTTCCTGGTGCCACAGGGTGGGTACATGGACAGGTCACTCCACCAGCTGCATTGAAGATGTGGGAAGAGTCGTGCATGGCCAGAGGCACTCATCTCCATCCAGGCACATCTGGACAAGTGCAAGATTTGCAGTTTGGCTCCCTGAGTCATTGGTGCCAAGAGCAGGGCTTGAGGGAGGCAGGACTTTATACCACTTATCTATCAGGCTTTAAGCACCTAAAACCTCCCTTCTCCTGCTCCCTTGCACATTGCTCTCTCCCTCTTTCTGCATGAGCTGGACCTGCAGCTGAAGAACCCACTGCAGAAAGTTAAAGGTGGTGGCAGCACATGATGGGTTTTCTCTTCTGTCTGCAACTATTACAGGTGCCCTGGTCACTCACAGCCACCTCTTGTGCCCTTTGCATGAAAACTTGTCACCAGAGTAAAAAATTTGCTGACCTGGCTTTGTGACATCGCCACACGCAAAGATAAGTGCAGCGGAGGGGGAAAAAAAAAAAAGTGGTATTCTTTCTTCCTTCTGTGTATAAAATTAAAAATCTCACATTGTCCCAGTGCAACGGAGTCAAGCACAAAAGGGAAAAAACAGCCCCGTGTTGTTCTGGGCCAGGCGCCAACGCGACTTGTGTGAGTTTGTGCTGGCAGCGGCGTTCTCCGGCAGAGGGTCCGCGCTCAGCCGCGGCAGCCTTGTAACCATCAACCCTGCCTCCCAGGTCACTGAGTCACCTTCCTGTTAGCCCCCCGCCACCCTGAAACTCCCACACACATAAATAAAAAAAAACCCCACTGCTTTTCTTATTTGGTGCATCCTGTAAAACGTGTCCCACGATTGCCGTTTACTACCAGGGCCGTCTCTGTGAAAACATCAACCTTAACCCACTCTTGGATGCAGTCCAACAAATCCTTTACCCACAGAAATACTTTTTACACAAGTATTTAAATCAACAGGATTCCTTGCATGAGTAAGGGATTGTGGGATTTAGCCTTTACCCATCTTATTTTTCCAGTGAATAAAATGTACTTTTTTCAGCCTCTCTGGAGAGCTTCATGATTTTTATCCTCTTGCTGCTCCTCAGGTTTTGCCTATTTCCCCCGAGCTCCCTAGCACTTCAAACACCATTTAACTTGCAATTTCTCTCTTTCCAATCTCTCCTCTGTATAAACCTCTCCACATTTGCCCACCTTACCCGTAGACATGAGTTAAATCAGCAATTTGATCTCCTAGTTAGGAGAGAGAGATAGTTTGGATTTCAGTTTCTGCATTAGAGCCGGTCTTCTCAGTATTGATTCTGCATCAAATACTGGAAGAGCTGCAAGAGTTCAGGTATAACTCCCAATAAGCAACCAACCAACCAACAAAAAAAAATCCTTTTTTTTTATCATAACTGATCTTAAAAGGACCTCTGCTTTCCTTTTCTTTCCCTGCCTCCTTACAAGTCCAGTCTAAATGCACGTAGTCACAAATCCTCCCCCATATTCATCCCCGAGATGCAGCAGAGAGCCTGAAAGTATCCCAGTAACAAAGGTGTAGTTTGAACGTTGCTCTGGACTTGTGCTGGAGGCTATCTCTGCTTCACTCGGCTGAAAATAAGTACTTAGCCTTTTGGACTATGGAATTAAAGGCAGACACCAGCAGCAGCCTATCACTTTGTGTACGCTGCTGGCTACACAAACTAAGGTCCTACAGTCATGCAGCCAAATGGGCCATCTAGGCATGTCCTCAAGTCTGGGTCTTGAAAGTCAGCCAGACTAAGGGAGGTGTAGAAACCGTGGGGGTTTAGCCCACTGCCACTTCTGCAACTCTCCCGGTCTGTTCATTTCTGCAAATGAACAGTCCACAGTCGTGCCAACTTCTGTGAAACCCCTTTGTACACTGAATGGAAAATACTGTCACCAGCACCCTTTCCACCACACTGGTCCATCCATCCCATCCTGCGTTGACCAGGTGACATCCTGCCGGTGATGCCCACAGCTCTCTGGCCCGTGATTGCCATACCAGGCTGATTCCTTTCACTTATTAACTGTTACGGGCTGACCTCCAGCTAAGCATGGAACCCTTCTGGAAGCCTTTTTTCCAAATGCTCTTTAATAAGTGTCACTGGATGCGCCAGACAAGCCTGACACTTTGCAAAAGCATCAGGAGTGCCTCTTAATGAGCTGGTGTCTTTTCACAAGGTTCTGCACGTTTGCTGACATCTCCACCATCCCATACTCCGAGGCATTTAATTTCCAGGGGCAAACAAACCACTAAAACCCTTCTCCTCCACGGGTACAGGTGGAGCTCAGGCTCTTTGCTGCGTTGCAGGAGGAACTCAGGAACATAAGCCTGGATCTCAAACCACACCCTGCACCCCGATGTCGTGAAGTCTGTCACTTCATTGCATGATGAAGCCGTGATGGGGCAGCAAAGCGTTCAGCATACCAGCTCTGAAATCAAAACTCTTCACAGGCAGAGAGCTCTACCTGGAGCTAAATTCAAACGCATGCCCTCATTTCAGGGAGTCCCTCCCCTCTTACTACACCTTCACCCGGGTGCTACGCACTCGTCTCCCCACAAACCCAGCCGTGCAACCAGCTTTAAGTACCCAACTCAGCAGCCATATTCTTAAGCTTAATGTTATTCACATATTTCAGTGATTCATTAAAACAGGACTTACACTGAAAGCCTAATTAAGACCAAAGCTCCACATTCATTTCCAGAGCAATAAAAGGCAAGTTATGTAAACTTGTAGCAAGTACTTCTTCTTTTACCAGAAGAGCAAGATAAAAGCATAAAACCCATCAATAGGCAAAACAGTAAAGGAGGGGAGCAAAGGTTTTGGCAGACAGTACATAAGAGAAGGAAGTCTAGGAAGGTATTTGTATTTGCATTTCTTACATGACATTCCCTGGACTTCCCCTCCACCTAGAATACATCAGAGGGAAGTGGAGCGACCAGTGTGATGGCTACTATACAGCCCTGAGACAATAGCAGCTCTTTTTTACTAGAAAAATGATCAGTCTTGCTCTCCCCATCCCCAACCTCCCATTACTCTCTCCATTCCTGGGGGCTGGACTGCTCTCGGAGGGGTGGGTTTGGCACCCAGGCTCACCAAGGAGTCAAGCAGAGGATGGGAGCATGCCGAGCCCAGCTTTCCTCTGCACAGAGCTCCCAGACTCACCCCCAAATCCTTCCCAACCAGTGCTGCCTCTCTAAAAACCCTCATCCCAGCTCCTCTGGCTAGACCGAGAAGAACGACACTGAAGAAAAATCGAGGCATAGTGAAGAGGAGGACAGGTACCCATGTTAAAGGGACCCAACACATTTTAAAATTGTTAGCAGGTATCTGGAGACAGCAATAGTGTTTTTAATGGAAGAATTATGGCTCCTGGAGCCAGGGAAGCAGTTCTAGTCCCAAAGGACAGCACAAGAAGGATACAGGGGTAAGGGAAGAAGAAAACTCCCAGGAAGGGTAGAGAAGGAGGCTAGAAGATGCCCCTGCGAGCGCTCCAGATTACAGAGGGTCTTGAAGGTGGGAACAAGGAGCTTCGTTTTGACTTGCTGTGTGATAAAAGGATAAAGAAATAGCGAAGGGGATTGCTGTGGCTACCTGGATGGGTTTGAGAGGGCAGAAGGGAGCATCACTAAGGCCAACAGCAGAGATTGTAGCAATGATGGTGTGAACTGTGTAGCACATGAAGGTTTTCATATGGGGAACAGAGAGAAGTGCGATGTTTGTGATTTTATTTTGTTAACCACATCTGGGATGCTTATGCTTGTCTATATTTGCTCAGGCTGGGTTGATTTGGAAATCCTGCAGAAAAGCGAAAAACAAGAGAATACCGAGATTATATGCCACACACGACAGAGTCTTTTATGCCTTGAGATTACAGATTTATCTAACAAGGATCACGACACTTGATCTAAGAATACCTTTGGCCAACGCCACAAGTCCCAAGAGAGGATCCTGCTCAAGAGACCTTTTACAGGCAGTGGGAAGGGTACACCAACTCTCTGCCTTACAAAGCTCAGGTTAATAGCTTGAAGTAAAATTGATTTATCCTGGGACTAAACATTTTTTCCTGAGGAACTGCTGCTAAACTGGTACCAGAACATCGCTAGTACTAAGCCCTTTATTCTAGGTTATATTTTTGCTTAGCAAGGATTTCCATTGTGAAATTTCCCAGTCCTAATCTAGCAAAACACTTCTGCAGTATTTAGCTCTGTTTTCTTCTGGGAGTTACTAAAATAAAGTGCATTGTTAACACGGTGTATTATTTGCTTACAAATAGAACAACGTCAATTAAGAACCTCCCTTTAATAGAAAATTAGTAACTCCACACTGGACCCTACCAGTGCTGCTCAGATTATCTGAGAATACATCAGCTACTGATTTAAAGACCTTTGTCTGGGCCTGATAAATCTTACGCCTGGTCCCAAAGCAGACATCAGTTTTGTCTCTTACTGTCCACTGTTATTTATGGCCTTGCGTTGTCATTCTCTATATATCCTGCTACAAACTTCTATACACCTGTTAATTTACAACATAGGCTCTCAGACTTCCTTCCTGGGGATGGATAGATAAATAAATAAAAAAGGAAATACCTTGCTTAATTGTATTAGATTTTTTGAAGTAAATGTATAGTATGCACCAAAGAAAATCCAAGCAACATTAAAATGTGGCTGCCAGGGTGATTAGCACGGGTGAAAGAGGAAAAAAAAAAAACCTTCTCAAAGAGGAGAATGTGCCTTATCAGTGCCACGCAAATTTCCCTCACCACTGCAAACCAAGAAGTGTGCTCCCCTTACGGAAAAAACCCCAATGTTTTTTTAAATGCTGAAAAAGTACCTTCATTTACCAGTTCTAGAAATTCAGAACACAGCAGGTTGTAACAAAAACAACCAGAAGCTGCGGGTTAGGGAAGCTGAGGGAAACTATGGAAGATGGATAACCGAGGAGGCTGTGTCCCCGCCGATGGCAGTACAGGTGTGATATTAAATGCCTGGCTGCTTCAGACAGGGATGTTGCAAGCTCTTGCTGCGGAGCTGAACGTGACTTACACCAGCAGTACCTCTGCAGAGTCCTTCGCGCTCTTAATGCGTGTCGCTAGGCTGGTGTATCCTTATTGATAGCCGTGTTATAGCAAATACAACAAGTTAATATGTAATTTATACACGCAGCTTAGCGCTATGAGCCTATCCATTTGGTAGGATGATTTGACAACGGAGATGTAAGGCCCCGGCTGCTACAACATATACTCACAAATACTCCAGCGCACACGCAGGGTCTCATTATCGGGGAGAAATCAGCAGAACAGCCATAAAACAAATAGGACTCACACAATTGCACTGCTCAGGAGACTGTCTGCAATATATGCTCTGATTAATGTCTGGAATGGCAATAGTGCAAGTTAATGCTTCCTGGAGTCTTAGATGACGTGCTTGAAAAGATCTTTGGGAAGGTCATGCCCACTTTTATGACCTGACTGCAAACAGAGCAATCCCCCGAATGCTGACCTTGGTTTTGACTGCAGGGTAAGTCCTGGAGTAGATTGCAAATTGGGGAAGACCCGTGGGTGCCAATGGAAGCTCTTTCTTTTAACGCCACGGGGCTCAGCGTCCTTTGGGGTTAAACTCCTCCCTGTTTCAAATAAACGAACCTTTGGAGAAGTTTGGAAGAACTTCTGCAAATAAACCTTGCTACGACCAAGGCACTGAAAATATCTTCAATCCCTGCAGGTATCAAACAATCCCAGGCCCTGACTCCACGCTGCCACAAAGAAGATGCACTACCCCAAAAAAAAAAAAATAAAAAAGAGAGAGAACATAAAAGCACTGAAATCATGTAGAAACAAACACAAAGAGGGTTCTGCCCAATGTGGTGAGAAAGAAAACGATTAAATCGCATGAAAAACCTGTTGCTACCACTTCTGCATTTGACCAACAAAGAGGGCTAGAGAGGCCCCACTCGGTAAATATATACTCTTGTTGGATCAAAGGAGTAAGTATGGAAGCGAGACCTCGGGCTTTATGGACCTGATCCAGTTGGTTTTTCTACTAATTTCTGTGGGCTTTGGCTGGTGTCCAGGCAGCACAAAAAGCCAGGAGCAGGGCTCGCCTTGCTTGGCAAATGAGAGCCCTGCCAGCACCACTGATTTTCTCTCTCCGCCCTAAATCCCAGCTTTCTGCTCAACTCTAGAAGGCTCCATAAGCAGCAAAAGGCTTGCTGGCACCCAGGAACATTTTAGCTGGACCCAGGAATGCACATGGCCACACACGTATGCCCAACATGGGGGCTCCCGACATCTTCCATCAGTCCCCGTTCAGCCGTCCTCACGTTCGGTGGCGTGATGGTCTCGATCTCCCCCGAGCACGGATGCTGGTCAGAGAGTTTCCTATCAGCCGAGCAGCTGCTGCCTGGCTCCGTTCCCTCGGGAAGGACTGAAAACGGAGCCTCTTCTCAGCTCCGTGGTGGGGGAGCCTGCAGCCCGCAAAGGGCTCGGGGGCCAGAGCGATGAAAGCAGACCATTCGCTTCCCGTGTCGTGCTTTCACGAGGGCCTTCGGGAACGCCGGAGCTCTCAGAATAAAGCTTCTGGGGCAGTTCTTCCTGTTGCCTTGCCTCCTGTAATCACTACGGGCTTGTTTACATTAGAGAGTTGTACTACCAGTATTTTATACAACCGTAGCTAAATCAGTACAACACCTGTATTGTATCTATCGTTGCCTTGGTGTGAAGGTGAGTATAGTGTTTCTGCGTCCTGAAAAAGCAAGCCAACACCATGCAAAATGGATACCTTGAGAAAACAGGAGTGCTGTGGTGTTTTCTGACATTTCAAACTCGGTAATGATCCCAGACTTACTGTGAAACTGTAATTGGTTTACTAAAAATGAGACCCTACGAGATTGCAGACAATTATTGCTAGCTTACAGAATCCAAACAGGAATTAAAACCTCGGTTCTCTTTCTAATCTTATTTTTTTTCTCCTCTTATTATTAAAGTGGAGAGGAAAAAATGAACAAAGAATTACAGAAAATAAGGGATTTATGCCAAGCAGCATAATTGGTATGAATACAAGAGCCTGCCTAACATTTCCAGCGCGCAAAGACAGCGAAACTCTGCAAGTCGACACATCCACGCAGAGTAACTTAATGGAAACTGCACTTGCTCTGTGGGGAAGGAATTGCTCCACTTTTGGTAGAGCCTGTATTATCTACCAGGCTGCGACAGCGGGATAACATCGTCTTTAAAAGGACAGAGAGCTCCCGTTCCCCAGTCGCGGACAAATAGATAAAGCTCTTGGCTTTACTGACCGGTGACTGATTTAACCCCAGGACCTTTAACTCTTCCGCTGGAGCTGGGCACCTCCATATTTTGGGCCGGAGTTCCCCAGCTGGAACACTGTGGATGACTGTTACCAAATACCCGAGAAGAGCTTTGTGAAGATGCAGTCACTAATGTTCGAAACCCACCCAAATATCCCCGCGTTCGCTGCCAACGGAGTTAAACGCTCGAGGTCTGTGAGGGAAAAGTGGCATCGGCAACGTAGGCTCTGACTTCTGTGACAAAGAACTAAAGACAAAATAGCAAATAATGGGATTAAATTAGTAATAAATATACTAACGAATAAAACGGATGTTTTAAGCTGCTAATGCTGCTGTCGTGCATTGGAAAAGCCATGTATTTTGGAAAAAAAGAAGTTGCCATCCTGCAGATGTCACAACCTAGAGCAGGCAACTTAGGGGAAGGAGGGGAACGGAGACTCCCTGGTTTCCCACGACGGGCTGCAGCTCCGGCCGGGTGTTTGCGGGGCAGCTGCGACGGCACCTCCGCTCGCACAGCGCTCTCAAACCCATCCCGCTTCATTTCAAGGGCACCGACACCCCCAAACACAAACCTCAGCCCGGAGCCTCAGCCTAACGCCTGCGGGCCCCTCCGCCTGCCCTCCCGGCGCCCTGGCAGCCCGCAGGCTCCCGGGACAACCCACCGTACCGCTACCCCCCCTCCGGCTTCCCGCGGGGCCAGCGAGGCACCGCGCCTCCGGCAGCCGGAGCTCG
>VWZZ01003699.1:298633-312048 GCA_013399095.1 Psophia crepitans | reverse complement strand
AGAATGCTTCATCGGCTTTTTCAACCCGACTGGGTGGCCTGTAGCAGACTCCCAGCAGGATATCAGCCTTGTTGGCTTTCCCCCTCATCCTTACCCACAAGCGCTCAACCTCCTCATTATGACTGACAAGCTCTACACAATCGAAACACTCCTTAACATTCAGAGCCACCCCACCACCTCTCTTTCCATGCCTAGCCCTTCTGAAGAGCTGAATTCATCTAAAATTGAAATAAAACCCATAAGGAAGGAAATACTACAGATGAAAAAAAATATTTTTAAGAGGAAATGGACAGACATATATCACTCTGCACTTAGGGTAAGTGCTGCAGCAAATTTATATCTTCTGAATCTGGAACAGACAGAAATGCATAAAGCATGTTGTACAGTGAGTTGGACTGTGATAGATGCTAGCATTAAAATGGCGTTTAGGGTTACAAAATGACCTGATACTTGGGTGTTATAGAACAGGTCTGACATCCAGATCTTTTTTGCTTAGTTCGTTTTGATTGCTTCCTTTTATTTTCCAGTTATAAATATTTGCCATTGAGCCAAAGACTTTGCTGACTAAAACATTGATGACAAATGAGTCATTCTGTCACATCTATATCACTGCAAGTGCTTTCAAAAAAACCCTGATTCTCCTGTTTTCTGGTAACTGAGCTGACTCACTTGTGAATCAGCATAGCACAGTGTCATCAAACTGTTGGGATATGAAGTACTTGAATACCATCTTCCTCCCTGAGCCTCTAAAAGTCCTCCCAAATCCTTCTTAGCATACATGAGGAAATAATTGCAGTTGTAATAATCTAAAGTTGTGTGTTTCTTTGTGTTTCAGGTAGTCATAAACTTATCAGGGTCATGAAAATGGTCCTCTGCTGTTTCCCACTCAGCTCCCAAATCCTTATCTTCAGGGGGTTGTGATGCAGTTGCTCCACCAAGACAAAATTGCAGTGTTACAATTACCTCATGTATTGGGAAAATATAAATTCCAGATCTATGATGGAACATATAAAGTACAGCTCCCAAGCCTGGGGTAAAATTGTTTTTGTTAAGGAGGTTTGATTATGGAATAACTTTCTAAAGTAATTAGGAAAACACAGAAATGGTTAAATGAGTCCATGCCTTTTATGGCCTGAATGAGAAGATCTTTTTGGTTATACAGATTTTTATTTTTTTTTTTTCAGTGCAAACAACTGTTTTTACTCATCAGTCCCATCCCAATATATTGTTTTCTAAATTAACCTCCAGCAATCCTTAGATGAATTTTGCCTCTAATATGAGGGAAGTTTTTGAGATTCCTATAAGTTCATTCTGTGGTGTTTCCTGGCTTGCTTTGGGAGCAGAGAGGAGTTTTAGATGTTTGTTTTATTTCTTCTGGTTTTGCATGGAAAGGGTCACCAAACATGGCTTCTGTCACCCATCAAGCTAGGGTGATACATAGCACCATAAACCCCTACAACAGCTAGGTTCACACCAGAATATACGACAAGAGCATCAAGGACAGAAAGTGCGTTATGAAATACATGTAAGTAGGCTTACACCAGAGCGATGAAAAATTGAACTCAGCCTGTTCTAGGTGCCTAGGTATTCTGAAGCTCATTGCTGGGTCATGAGCCATATCCTTCCAGCTGAAGGTAAGAAGCATTGTGAACTCTTTCTTTGTTGCTAGTATTGATGGCTTTAACATTTCTTATTCACACTGAAGGTACAGCCTGAATAGACTAATGTAGATTTTCTGTGTGAAAACACAATCAGCCCTCTAGAACAAAAGTATCTGTTTTCCAGCTTTCTGACCTTTTCAGCATCAGGCTAATGCTATAATAAATCACCTCTTTTAGTGCCTGAAGTGCTACCTTTCACCCCCAAACATGTCTTGCAACTGTGCCCGCCGTCAATACATCATCTTAATGTAGCATGTGCGTGTGTCAAGCAATACGAATGCGTTTTTGGCAGACGTGAAGTTCCAGTCGGGCTTGCACTGTGGGATAGTGAAGAGAATTACAGGATATGTAGCTATTTTAATTTTTCATCCTTATACTTTGTAGTCGCTTCATCTCCACTGTGCTAGTAACTCATGTTGCTGCGTAAGGTGTTTGATCTCATGTTCCTGCCTTCTTTCATCCAGATAACTTCATGTTGAAGAGATTGGTTAAACCTGTTCTTAAAAATTTCATAGTTTTACTAACTTGATTTTAGAGGAACAGCGAAGGAATGCATTCACAGCCACATCTTATGCAGCAGTCCTGTAAATCTCAGAGCTCCCTGTTCATATTGCAGATACATTTGGGTTTTTGGCAGGTGTGAAAGCTGAGGCAAAAAAAAAAAGATGTTGACCATAATCAAAGAATAAAGTGTCAACAGCAGAGACAAAAACTAGAAACACCTTTCCCCAGATTTACATGGTCACATAAGCCAGTAGAGCCAGTAGGGTCTCTCTAGCCAGAGACCCTAGAGCCAGTGCTGTCCTTGGAGACAGCTCATTATTTCCCATTGTTTTTTCTCCAAAACCTATGTTGTTTTCTAGTTCTAGAAGCTCTCTTCTTCCCAATAACTGGAGCATCTGAAAACCTGTAGGTGTTTAGTCATTATATTCTTTTCCATGTTCTTGTAGAAGTTAAAGCGAGTGTTTAGAACTGTAGAATGTCTTGGGAAATAACCATTGTCAATCTTAGCATAAGTGTTGGTATAACTAGCTTAGCATAAGTGACTAAATTTGTTGAAACCTTAGGCCACAAGCTGTGAACTTTTACCAAGATATGTTGAACTTTTGTTGAACTTATGCCTACTTAAGTAAAAGAAGCTTCCACTCCTGGTTCAAGTCAGAAAATAAGGAAGATACAACTGGCAGCAGAAGTGACAACCTTACAGAGAAGAAAAGTCCCACCCATAGACAAGGAAAGGACCCAGTCAATCATAGAATCATAGGATATCCTGAGTTGGAAGGGACCCATAACGATCATCAAGTCCAACTCCCAGCTTCGCACAGGACCAGACCAATCAGAGCAGATGATTGAGAGCATTGTCCAGATGCTTCTTGAACTCAATCAAGTTTGGTGCTGGGACCACTTCCCTGAGGAGCCTGTTCCAGGGCCCCACCACCCTCTTGATGAAGATTCTTTTCCTGATCTCCAACCTAAACCTGTCCTGATGCAGCTTCATGTCATTCCTGCGCATTCTGTTGCTGGTAACCAGAGGGAGGAGATCAGTGTCTGTCCCTTTGCTCCCCCTCAGGAGGAAGCTGTAGGTCACCATGAGGTCTCCCCTCAGTCTCCTCTTCTCTAGACTGAACAAACTCAGGGACCTCAGCCTCTCCTCATACTTCTTCCCCTCTAGACCCTTCACCATCTTTGTTGCCCCCCTTTGGACACTTTTTCTTGTACTGTGGTGCCCAAAACTGCACACAGTACTCAAAGTGAGGCCGCCCCAGCACTGTGTAGAGTGGGACAATCCCGTCCCTGGCCTGGATGGCAATGCTATGCTTGATTCACAGACGTGAAGAACAGGAAGACCCCAGACCCTTATATTACTACTGGTCTGAACTGTCCCATGGGGAAGGGGAGCTTAGATTATAAGGGCATAATTGCCCAGGAATTTCTTTCTTTGTTGTCTCTCTGAGGAGGCACCCAGCACTAGACGTTGTAAGTTCTGTACCACTCAAATAAATAATCTCATGAGACTTCAAACCTGAGACTCTGCTGTGGGAAACCTAGGATAAGAAACTTCCTTAACAGTCTGTTCCAGGGCATCTAAAATTTGCAGAGGTCAGATTCTAAAAGCTGGATATTCAGGGCCTCTCGGGTGTTTCACCTCTAAATAACATCAAGAATTGTCTGTGAAAAATATATGTCAGCTGTCACCAGGAAGAGTCCAGTGTCTCACAGTGAAATTAGGAAGGCAGCACTCATGGCTGGAAGGCACCTGAAGTCAGCACGCAGAGCCTGCAGTCCTTTAGAGTACGCCAGTGTAAACTGACAGCTTCTCTCCTGTGTGCATTTGATGTTACAGCTGAAATGTGTATTTTAATACTGGAAGAGTATGAATAAGAGTGATAAGTCTGGGAGCTGATTCACAATGGAAAAGGATTGCCCCAGAAATTGAGTCTTTTTTCAACAATTTCTTTTCAATATTCTTACCTTTGTGATTTTCATTTTTCTTGCATAACCATGTTCTAAGTGGTGCTGGTAGCAAAACAGAACAACTTCTTCCCTATCTGGAAGATCTTGTTATCTCCAACTCTAGACTTTCTCAAATGCTAATTTGCTTTTTGGGTAATAGTTCATAATTATCAGGCTTTTTGATTTGTACGTGTGTGCAGAGGGGAGTAAACAACTGAAGAGCCTCCTGAACTAAAGGACCTCACCCTTTACTAACCTTATGGAAACTTCGGCTACAATAGGAAAGACATTAAGAACTCATGTTGTTGTAAATGATACTGTGTCAGATTTGACTTAATTGTGAAGCGTTGCCTTATTAGCTGAAACAGAAACATCTCTGTGATCTGACAAGGAAAATATGTTCAGTTCAAAGACATGTTGGTAGTGAAGAAGTCTTTTCAACTCATAATGTAAACTATGTGATATTTAGCTCCACTGAGATAAGTGACTACACTAGGATTTAATAATTTAATAATTTAAATAAAAATTTAAATATATTAGTAGGAAATAAATTCTTAAGGACAGCATTCTGGGAATTATGAAAGGTATGTGATGAATTCAAATTTTGATTGGATTTTAGCAATGTCCTGATCTCAGTTTTCTGATCTATCAGATCAGAAGTGCTCCACCTTTCTTAGTGCATTTCCTTTAAATATGATCTGACCACCATTATTATCACTGGAAAAAATTGTATGGATGTTAAAAGAATGGATCAGAGAATTTCTGAGCAAAATATTTTAAAATTTGTTTTTTATTTGACATTGAAAGAGAAAGTTAGCATATTAAACTACCCTAGCAAATAAAATTTTGAAAAAGATCATGAAACATGAAAAATTATCTATAAGTCATATACTTTATAGTAGAAATGTAATTATAGGCAATCTGCTATAAAATATTTAACAATAAAGTTAATAAATCACTTCTGTACCAATAATTTTGATACCACCAACCCAAAACAGTAAATTTACCATTATTTGGTTTAGTTTCCTCTCCTGAATTTCATCCAAGTCAGTTTTGTATCCATGAAGTTTTTTCATTTAAATGAAAGTTCATTCAGTAGCAGGAAAAAAGTTCATCATTCTAATAATCAACACCTTTAAATAACAAATCTGATTCTTTTTAGGGAAACACAGGTCACTGTTCAGATCGACAAGGACAGATAAACACCTAGAACCTGTTAAGTTTAAGGGAGTTGAGTACCAACAATATCTGTGAATCTGGATGTTATCCTCTATAAGACTTTAATTGATATATTGAGAAATCATAGCATTGATAAGAAGAAGGAAAAAAAAAAGGAGAAAAAAGAAAAAAGCTCTGCTGTGTTTTATTCCCTAATAAGACTTCTGTGAGGGGTCAAATGGGCGAGTCGTATCTTCCTCTTTGATGTGTCATCAATTTTCCAGACCATAGATCTGAAGTACCGAAAAGTTGGTACCACATAACAACAGCAACTATTCTCCCACTCTCAAGAAAATATAGCTGCTGTCACTACCAATTCATCACTGCTTGACGTATGGGGTACAGTTTCACACGGAAGGTATCACAGTAGCTAACCACTAGTTTGTATTGGGAAACCTGCAAACAATGTCAATTTACTGCTATCTGAAACAGCAGTAAACCAAGTCAGAGCATCTCAAGTTATCATTACCTGGAAACATGTCAGCAGTTGAAAAAAGGGAGAGAAATAAATGTGGTTGCTAAGTTTCTTTCCATGAAATGAAAGGACTTTATCCTTCCTTGAGCTAATCACACTTGAGACTGGCAGGTGCAAGCCAGGGCCGACTTGTATAAAGAACTACTCCATGTTTTTCTTTTCTTTGCTGTACTTCCTTTGTAAAATTAGGAGATTTATCCATTTACTTTAATCGAAACATGTCTATTTGTAATGATGCAAGACGGTCTCTATTGTTCTCTGAAATAATACGCCAAAGGGAGTCTTTTTAGCTTTATTCAATGTATTCTGTTTTAAAAATCCCATTATACCAGTGTCAGGTTTAAAACCTTTTTATGTCATTATATTTTGGATTGCTCACTAATGGAAGGCTTCAGTTACTGTTGGATTTTGTCGCTGAAGCACAGTAGAAGACACATTATGTTTTCTCACGAATTTTAACTTGATGGAAGAGACAGTAGGAAAATGTGCCACATTTGCCAGAAGTAATTTCTGTTTATTAATGTATCTTGTCAAGTCTCGTAAGCTAAGCAGGGTAGGAATTGTTCAGTAATTTTCTGGGAAACCTTTCTGGTAGGAGTCAGAGATATACTACGGTACTGAAGGACATGGTTTAGTGGTTAATAGGTGGGGGCGGGACGGTTGGACTGGATGATCCTTGAGGTCTCTTCCAACCTCAATGACTCTATGATTCTATGATTCTATGGAGGAAATGGTAAATAAGTTGTAGTGATCTACCTTGTCATTATCGTTAATTTGTATCACGTTATGGTGATGTCTCTCACACAGAGAATAAATAAAAGCCACGTCTGCTTCTCTGTTTCCCTAAATACTGGACACTTTTTAATATGAATGCAGAGCATTCTGCTTTCCTACATTGCACCGGGAACAGAGTCTGGATGCAGGTATTAGTGTCAGTCAGAACTTTTTAGTACAACCATTTTTCACTAGAATGTGCTGAATCAGAAGAAATGGAACTTTGTTGCAGTGAAAGCACTTTTGCTGCATGTTTCCTGAAAGTTTATCAAGTCCAAGATGAATTTTTGTGCAAGTTCTTTTTTTGTACTTCTGTCCCTGCTAGAAAGCTGTAATCAGCACCCGGTATGTGTCTTTGTACCACTGATCACATTTTAAAGAGAAATGGTAAGAACTTAATGTCTTTACATCTGTCAGAAAGAGCAGCATGAGATATTCTGAGATTAGTGTTTTCTATTTATTCATTCAAGGTAGGGCCCAAAACAGAACAATTTTTTTATTTTTATGTCTTTTATGACTCTATGTCTGGTTCTGCTTCCTAATTCTTCCTAATCTGTTTCCTAATTCTTTGCTTTTATGCTGGGGACACATATTGCCAGAATGTATAAGTTTCTTTTCCTTCTGGTGCAAGATGCAAATTATAAAACTCTCAATATTCTCCAAAGAAAGCTGGTTTTTGCCTTGCTCTATTACCAACAACTCCAGCATACATACATGGACTATAGTCTGTTGTTACTTTACAATGATTGAGTGTACAAAACTATATGAACAAGTCTTGTTGCCCTCTACAACTCCCTGAAGGTTGTAGTGGTGAAGGAAGTTGTGNCTGAAGGACATGGTTTAGTGGGTAATAGGTGGTGATGGGGGGTCGGTTGGACTGGATGATCCTTGAGGTCTCTTCCAAACTTAATGATTCTATTCTATTCTATTCTATTCTATTCTATTCTATTCTATTCTATTCTATTCTATTATCTTGTTCTGCAGTCTGAACAAAACTAGCTCTCCTATTTCAATCACCATAAATATTATTTTTTTTATTTTGTTTTGTTTACCTCTTGAGATTTAGTTTAAGATGTTTCCCTAGTAGCTTTGTGTGTTATACGTTTTTTAACAAGAAAATCAGGGATCTAGGTGGGATCCTCTGGAGAAACAGAAAGATCGTGACTTTCCTGGCAAGAAAGTGTGGATTCCCACGAAGTAAAAGGGATGCAAACCAGTGACAATCAGAACTGACAGGAGCAAATAGATGGACAGGTCTTGGATGGGATGGAAAGAATTTTTCAGGGGACCACAGAAGCCTGTGCAGTGCTTTCTGCAACTCAGTCTTTAACCAAGGCCAGTACAAATTAACAGAAGGATTCGTCCATAATAATTCAATGGACAAGGAGGAGTCCCCTGTTTCTCTTTTGACTATCTCAGTCATTTGAGTTTTGTCTCTTTAAAATTCATGTGTTCTAGGTTCTTGTGTGTTTGATTTTCACCTAGTAAGAAACATTTAATTTAAAAGACTTATGGCTTTTAAGACTCTGCCCCTCTGCTGCTTACCACTCTTTGCTGTGGACTTCAGCTTCAGTAGGTGAACAGAACACCTACTACTTTAGCAAAGGAATGTAAAAAGTAGTAGTGTATCAGCAGGCTACCATACGCAATAGATTGTTGTACAGAAAGTTTCTGTATTTTTCTAGTACACCAGAATGAATTTAACACAGAGAAGTAAAATTTATCTGGCCTTCATTTCACTGCTAACATTCATAAATAATACATCATAATACCTGAAAGATTAATAATTGCAGCGCACCGGTCTCGTAGCATTCCTTCCCAAAATGGTGTGGAACACTCTTATCCTATTTCTTACGGGGTATAACAATGCAAAAATGGCTGTACTAGGTCAGAACAAAGGTGCCTTTAGGCTGTTATCATATCAGTGAATCTAGCCTGTAGTGATTGTTTTGGGAAGAATATATGAACAAAATAAAAGCTGTTAAAATTTCTACTTGAAAATCTTCACATCCTCCAGCAGTATGAATGAATGTCTTATTGTGGAGTGAGATCTTTAAGTTTATTAGAACCAATTTTAAAACAAAAATCCAAGTTTCTAATTCAGCAATACACTTTGCCATTTACCATGTCATGGGACAATGATACAGTTAACTATGCTCAATGTGCAAAAATGTTTTATTTCTACATAATATTGCCCTGTACCTCTACTTACCTTTCCTATACTATTAACACTTTGCAAAACTCTCTAATACCCTACATTAAACATCACTCTTCTCATTCATATTTTTTAACAAAATAGATACTCCTCAGATAGTCATTCTGGTAGACATAACCTTCAGCCACTGTGGATGTTGAGTGCTCGGATCTAACACAACACATACCTCAACAATGGGAAACAGCTAATCCCATTGATTTCACTGTGAGACAGGTCATTCACATACTCTTTCAGATAAGGGTGTTGGTCTCCACCTAATCAAGTTATCTATATGTCATCATGGAAGGCTGCTGTTTTGGATGATCTCTCCACTGACTGCATACAACCTCTCTTACCTTTGACATTGTAGCTGTTGTTTAGTGATTTTGGTTCATGCTGATGTGAAGCACTTGAATGTAACAACATTATTTCATCATTCTGACTTCTTTTGTTCTGGTTCAGGTGACTACTGCTGTCAGTTATTTATTCTAAAATGCAATGTGATCTAAATGCAGCACGTGTAGATAAAATAAATATGAATAAAACAGAGGAAATATACTGTGTACTCAAATCACATTGTCCTTTGTGACCTGGAAAGCTGCTGTTTGATAAAGATGTCTGCTATCTCATAAGATTTCTTGGTAAGGGGTAAGGAAAAAGATAACACTGAAGGACCTCAGAAGTGCAACACATTTTGTTCAAAAGAGCAAAGGCTGCAGATGGGCTGGCTTTGACTGCATGAATGTATATAAAGCTGTTTCAGATTATTGTGGGGTTTTTTCCCTACACAAGTATGTCATAAACATAGGGTCATTGGTTATTACAAAGCAGTGTTTCCCATACGGAAACTTCTCCCTGGAAAGCAAGAGGTTCTTTATAAAATGCTTGAGATCAAAAACATAGTATTCTAGAAAAGCAAACATTCGCTTCCATCACTGATATTAGTTGAAAACTTGATTATAGATACTATCTATATTAAAATATCATACATTAAATTATCATTTTCCCCACCTGAAATTGAGAATACAGGGGAAAACTCTCTAAAAGAACTGTGTCCCTGATTCAAGGCAATCCTTGCACTTAGGAAGCATCTTAAAATCAGAGAGGTTTCTTGCCTCTTGCCTCTTGACATGCTTGAATCTTGTTTCAGAAATCCCTCATCTGGTGGCTAGAAATATTTTCTAATTTGTAGCCTAAATTTGTTCATCGCTAGTATCTCACATTTGTCCTACAGCAAAATTTCCCTTTAGTTTTAATTGCTTTTATTTTGGTTGTCTCTTAGATCAATTTATTAAATTTGCAGAAACTGAACATACAGTAAATCTTCCTGAGACAGTATTGAAAGATTTTACATTTTTTTTCTCCCCCACTCCCCACCCCCTCAATGTATTCTAGTATTATTGATGTCTTCAGACATTCAAAGTTGCTGTGAGTGTTAATGCAATTCGGGGAGCAGATAAGGTTTTGGAAGAACTACAACACTACTGTGTTCACCTCTTGCTGTCCATCGTGTACATGCTTGCACATTGTTAATAAAAAGTCTATTTTATAAGATTCAGTGGGCAGAAGAATGACTGCAAATAACTTTTTACTTGACAAGTCAATCTAAAAATTCAGGTATGAGCTCCAAAAGAGCTCGTTATAAGGATGTTTGTCACTTTTGCAAGCCAATGAAACAAAAGTCAACCTTCCAATTTTCAGGCATGAACATTTGAAACGATCATACATTTGGAGTCTTGTGGGTTTGAAGGCATCAGAAAGACTAGAACTGTTCAAACTATCCAGTATTTCAGAGATAAAATAGTGGTAATAAAATGCTTGTATAGTTTCTGAAATAGTCTAACTTTCATACTGTAACAGTTTTACTTAGTTGTATATAAACACCTCATAAAAAGAATAAAATCAGGTACGTTCAACATGTGCTGTCCATGTTTTTAGAAAATTACTGAATTTTACAGATTGCTATAGACAAGGATGACTTTTAAAGTTTTAGCATATTTAACACTTTTTCTTTTCTGTGACACACTTTTTCTATTGTGCATACTTTGTTACTATGATCTATGGTTCTGGTTTTAGACTCTGTAGCTTCCCTGTCACCTTCTCTATGCTAATAATACCTAAGCGATTTCTCTTTTCTCATTAACTTCAAGAACCACCCTATAAGTCCACTGACTTTATCATATTAAAATATTTTTAAGCCCATCTTCTATGCTGGTATCTTCAAAACTTCAATGTCTTAAAGAACAAAATTTAAAGATCCACTGGAATAGTAGGTGTAAACTGAAGTGAATTAAACACATGGAATCACAGAACTCTGAGTTGCAACTACTGTGATCATGTTGTTAAACTATTTAAAGCATAGGATTTTGTGATGAGGGTAACGATTCTCTTGGAAACAGATTAATGTATGGTCATACACAGCATCCAGGAGAGTATGAATATGTGGAAGTTCTTGGGGGAGTAAAGAGGGATAGGAAGCTCAGGATTAGATATTAATATCAGGGTTACTACTACCGTAAAGGATATTGTATAAGCCTGCAATGCACCCTCCAGCCTTAAAAAATCAGTATAGGCCTGCTTTCAAAGTTGTTGGTACAAGTCAATTTTAGAACAAATTAGAAGGACAGTAGTATTCGACTACCTGCTTTCACAACTGCGTGGGTATAGAAGCATGTTTTCTGTGGGCTTATGGACCCACAGAAACATGTATATTTTAAAAAGTTGATACCTTCTTTAGATGAAGTTTAATATTGCGACTTCAGAATAAATGATACAACCTCAGCCTTTTTCTATGCATGGCATTTCCTACTGTGAGGTAAATACAATACTATTAAGAAGAGACTCGAAATTATTTTGAAAGTCGCTGACAAGACTAAGTTTATTATTCATAGAAAACATATATATTTCAGTGCTGGCATAGGTATCATGTATACCTTTCTACATAGTTAACATTGGATAAACATAATTGGAAACAAGTGAAAAATAAACACAGGATCTGAACTGCTTTTTTATTTTGAAATCATAAGAGGACTTTAAAGTTACATACTCATGCATATCAGGCTTAAATTTATTCAGCTGAGGCAATCTACATTTGCTTAGCCACAGATGAATATAAAGAAGATACTATTAATCTAAAACAATGATCCTTTTACTTATCGTAGTTGCCATGTGATGTACATGTTCCATTTAAATGGGATGATCTTCACAGTGTTATAAAATATTCATTAAAAATTTTCAGGCAACTTGCAATTCAAAATGTTTCACAATATCTACTATGGACTAAAATGTGTGTAGGGTTTTGGGTTTTTTTTGCTGTTGGTGGGGATTTTGTATCATTTTTTAACTGGCTCTGCTTTTACATGTATATGTATTTATTCAAATACCAGTCTTATCCATTTATTCTGTTTTAATATCCTGCTTTAAAGACACATTTTGATACTATGCTTTGTGTGTGGCATAAACTAGACTTAAAGTTCCCTCATTTATAGATTTGTAAGAATGTGGAATGGTCTAATTTGGATTTCCAAAGGAAAATGGTCACAATAATATCTGATTTTGGCTTGGACTTGTTAGATGCAAGTGTTAATTTATATGGAAAAAGGGATACTAGATAAAGAAAAAAGGAGGGACCAAGAATAATATTTACATAAAGCAACATGGAATACCCATACCATTTTTATATTTGTTTTCAAAATTAATTCCCTCTGGAAACTGACTTTGGAGTTGATGTTAGTATCAGGGAAGAAGGCAGTGTGTTCCAGCTGTCCTGCTGGGGAGCCCATACAGATTTGATTATAAGAAGGTCTTATTCAACAAGGCCAAGTGCAAAGTCCTGCACATGGGTTGGGGCAATCCCAAGCACAACTACAGGCTGGACAAAGAATGGATGGAGAGCAGCCCTGAGGAGAAGGACTTGGGGGTGTTGATTAATGAAAAGCTCAACATGAGCCAGAAGTGTGTACTTGCAGCCCAGAAAGCCAACCGTATCCTGAGCTTCATCCAAAGAAACATGACCAGCAGGTCGAGGGAAGGGATTCCGCTTTTCTACTCCGCTCTTGTGAGACACTAGTTAGAGTATTGCATCCAGCTCTGGGGTCTTCAGGACAAGAAAGACATAGACCTGTTTGAGTGAGTCCAGAGGAGGACATGAAGATGATCAGAGGGCTGGAGCCTAGGAAAACAGGCTGAGAGAATTATGTTTGTTCAACCTGGAGAACAGAAAGATCTTGTAGTGGCCTTCCAGTAACTAAGCGGGCTACAGAAAAGCTGGAGAAGGGCTGTTTACAAAGGCATGTAGTGATAGCACAAAGGGTAATGACCTGAAGATGGAAGAGGGTACTTTAAGATTAGATTGTTTGCAGATGACACCAAATTGGGAGGCAGTGTCAGTCTGCTCAAGGGTAGGAAGGCTCTCCAGAGAGATCTGAACAGGTCAGATTGATGGGCCTAGGTCAACTGTATGAGGTTTAACAAGGCCAGGTGCCGGGTCCTGCACTTTAGTCACAACAACCCCAGGAACCGCTACAGGCTTGGGGGGGAGTGGCTGGAGAGCTGCCTGGCAGAGAAGGACCTGGGGGTTCTGGTTGACAGCCGGCTGAACATGAACCACCAGTGTGCCCAGGTGGCCAAGGAGGCCAAC
>VWZZ01003699.1:262593-298541 GCA_013399095.1 Psophia crepitans | reverse complement strand
TCTTCTCCCAAGTAGCAAGTGACAGAACAAGAGGTAACAGCCTCAAGTTGCATCAGGGAGGGTTTAGGTTGGATATTAGGAAAAACTTCTTCATGGAAAGAGTAGTGAGGTGTTGGAACAGACTGCCCAGAGAGGTGGTTGAATCGCCATCCCTGGAGACATTCCAAAAATGTGTAGACATGGCAGTCCAGGACATATCTAGTAGGCATGGTGGTGTTAGGCTGATGGTTGGACCTGATGACCTTGGAGGTCCTTTCCAACCTTAGTGATTCTATGATTCTATGATGCTAGATGTTAGGAAGACATTCTTTACTGTAAAGGTGGTGAGACTCTGGAACAGGTTGCCCAGAGTAGCTGTGGAAGACTCATCGATGGCAGTGTTGAAGGCCAGGTTGGATGGGCCTTTGGGCAATCTGGTCTAGGGGAGGGTGTCCCTGCCCATAGCAGGGGGTTGGAACTATATGGTCTTTGAGGTCCCTTCCAACCCAAACCATTCAGTGATTCTATGATTCTAATTTCCAAGATGGTGTCCAATTCCCATGTCAGCAGTGATAGAGGGTCCTGTTTCTTTACAAATCATTCCACCAACTTCTGACCATCATGCAGAACTATTTTCTGCATATGCAGCAAACAAGACTCTGAATTATCTGTTAAATCTGATGACTTTTGTTATACCTCAGACCTGATATTTTGAGACTTCCTCACTGAGTAAGGAGTTTGTTGTCTGAAGTCAAAAGCTAGTTAAATCTTTCCCTTAAGGAGGAAGAAGCCTGCTATGTTTGCACTGAAAAGACTTGCTACACTGATTGTCAGTTGTGTTTAACAGAAAATTGTAATTCTTAGAATCATAGAATTGCTAAGGTTGCAAAGGACCTCCGAGATCATCAAGTCCAGCACACGGCGAAGTTACAATTCCTACCTCTTGTACCCCAATTTCCTTATTTTACATTGTAATTCAGTGATTAAAAAGATCAGACAGTGTACCTCAATTCCTTCTGTCTGAGAAAAGAAAACCATGTAACAGAGGGTGGTAATTACCATGCAAGAGGTAACGAGCACTGAAGAGGCCAAAGAGGTTCCTTACCTGGTGATTAGGAGGAGCCTTTGACAAAGGATGGTCATGAAAGCAGCTGTGGGACAAAATGTATGTAAGAGGAAACTTTTATTCACCATTTCCCTAGCCAGCTGATTGCGAGATATTTTCATTTCATTATGTAGAGTGATTCTGTGAAAACCTTTCTCAAATTCTGTACCTCTCCAGATTCTTTTTATATATAGCCAAATTGGCTCATGTAGAGCTCTGGACATGGAAAAGGATCAGAGATATATATACACATAAGTCAATACTGTTACACCTGACACTGCAAGACATAACTTCCTCCCCAGATCTTCATCTAAAGCACTGCGTGCACCCCAGGTTCCTATGAAAGTTTTGACAATACATATTCACACATGGTGGTCTGGGACTTGTAGATGGTACACATCCCAATGGCTCACGTATTGCATACTACAGCTGAAACTCAGTACGATGCTTCTAAATTATTTCAGTCCTCTTTGATTCTGTGGATTTAATGAGGATATAAAGGATATATTGATTTGCGGCTGTCTCAGGGGAGAGGAAAAATGTTTACCATGGGTTCTGGGTGTCCTCTGAGAATTTCCATTTCAGTTGTAACAACAGATTTCGTGACGCAGGCATAGCTCCAAAAGAAAACAGAATGAGATCATATACAGTGCAGTTTGCTTTTTTAAAAAAAAATATATTGGCAAGAAAAAGCAGCAGGTAGTGAAACAAATTGAATTAATTTGTGGTACAGTTCCTCAGAAAGCTCAAAATGTGTAGGCATAAACCATATGAACAGCATCTCTGCTAGCTACCTCTGCTTCTCAGAGCAAACTAGGGACATCACATTAGGCATCAATTTATTCTTTATAAACCACTAACAGTTATCAGATGGAGGTGCCTAAAATTCTGTCGTGATTAAAAGACCAGGTGTCCTGAAAACCAAAGTGTCCAAACATACACAGTACTTAAAAGTAATGCATCTGACAACAGATAATATAGAAGACGAGTGTCACCACATGTAGATTTATTCCCCAATAATACGCACAGACGGAATGAGCTTTTTTTAGTCACCCTCTCTGAGTTACTATGAATTTGTAATGTTGCTTTTTAACATTTATATTTGTCTACACTAAAGATGCAATAATTTATTAACATGGTAATAAATGTTTCATACTCCTTGTCTGTATCATTTAGTAAAACTATCTCTTTAACCCACTGAATATTGAAAATCTAAGGAAGGCAAACACTAAAGCAATCCTGCTTTAAAAATGAGTGTATTTATACATAGAAATTTTAAAATGTTGCATTTCTTGTTCATAACCTCTGCTATTGAAGGTAACTGAGGTGCTCAACATGTAAAGCAGAATCTTATCTTTGGTTTGATGTATTATGGCTGATAGTTATCGTTCAGATGAGGTATTTATTTTTTTTTTAATGCAGGTTTAAAAAAAAAAAATAAAAATAATGAACTTGGCTTAAAAATCCAGCAATATTCAACAAAAACCCTCTTGGGTATTTTTTCCCATTATGTTCAATTGGAATTCACTTATTTTACTTTTGAAGGTCTTTTCTTCACAGCTCTCAGCATTAGATAGATTCCTTTACTTTTCAAATGAGCTGAGATTCAAACTTCTGAGGAAAGACATCAAAGACAGCATAGTTTCCCATGTTGTTCTGACAACTGGTGGTATTACTGTAACCATTAAATACCCAACCCTACTTTCATGGTTATTCAAAGTCTATAAACTTTAGATGACATGTTGGAAACTCAGAGTTGAATGCTTCTGGCTTTCTACGTAACTTGGAAATTCACTTCCAGAGCACCACCTGTTTTAAATGATGCAAAGCAATTTTCCTGAAAACTAATATAACTTTCTTAACATTACTGAAAGCAGGTAATATTCAGCCATAAAACAGTCTGTTCAGAAGAAACCATGCTCTAGGTTATTAATAGAAATATTTGTCCGCTACATCAAGTTTCATGAGTTAGGTATTCCTAAAATGCACCAGAAATCAAATCAGGTACTGCAGTTAGTGGCATTTTGTAACAACATGAAAACTTTTATGAATCAGCCTTATAAATTATATTTTATGTTTTCTTCATAATAATTTTTATTTGTGGACTATGTCAGGTTACTAGTATTTGCCACGTTCTAGAAAATTTAACATATTAATACAGCAATCAATGCAATACAGTTCAAATAGGAAGAAATTAGGACAAATAAAGAAATTTAGTTATTATTTTCCATTTATTAGTTCTTAGTTGTCACTGTAATGCTAATGCACTCTTGCAGTTATAAGAGTGACTTTTGACTCACGTTCTGAGCTGCTACTTGGATGAATTAATTTTCTTTTCCCTGTTGTAGTTTAAAGGCAGTAGTATCATTCTTTTTTCTTCTCTCTGTTTTTCTCCTCTCCAGCAATGACAATGCAGTTCATAAGCCATCGGTTCCCTGACTATCATGATCCAACTATAGGTGAGTAGAGATTATTCTCCATTCTTTTAAACTTCTGCCTATTCAAGACTGCTGTAGCGTGAAAAGCTGCTCCTAAATAGCACTTAGAAACAAGGTTTGCAAACTTTAGATCGAATCTTAATTTTGTGATGGCAATTGAATTGTGCCATGGTCATACCACAGTTATTTCTTCCTGAAATGCTTTGTACATTATATTTGTGGCTTGATGCTCTGTAACTATTAATGACTGTGCAATTATAATCACAGAAACAAAAAAATCTGACAAGATAGAAAACAATCTTTCAAAATACTCGAATAATATATAAAAAAAAATCCAGTTTGGAGTGTGTTTTTAAAAGTTTTGTTATTTTAGTACTGTTTTCCACTTTCTAACTCTTAGCTGATCTTCCCTAGAAAAATCAAGTGCATAAAATCAAGTGCATACAGAATTTAATATTCTGGAATTGTGGCTTGGGATAACATACTCTGCTAACTCCGTTGGGTTTACTCGCATTGTAAACTTAAGTAATCATAAATATGCACATGTATCTGCAATGCACTGAAAGTCATCATCTTTAGATTGCATGACTATACGGCTGGAGTACAATGGGACAGGGACCCTGGTACCCCATCTGGGATTAATTCTGGTTGTCTGAACTGAATTTCTATTTTTAAAACAATTAATTCAAAAAGGCTGTGGCAAAAATTGTGTCTCAGAAAATATTTCAAATGTTTTTCCCACTTATAAATTGGATACAAATTTGGAAGATATTTACAGGTTATAAATCCAAGTAATTTAATGTCTTGAACAGCTCCAGATTCCTGTTGTTTTATTGGGTACCATCTATTCACACCCTGCTGGACACCCAGGGGAGATCAAGTTGAGCACGAATTAGCAACCTGTACTTGCAGCAAAGGCGGCTTGTGGTATCCTGAGCTACATTAGGAGGAATGTTGACAGGAGATTGAGGGAGGTGATCCTTCCTCTCTACTCAACACTGTTGAAGTCTCATCTGGAGTACTGTGTCTGGTTCTGGGCTCCCCAGTACAGAGGAACATTGTCACAGGTTGTCCAGAGAGGTTGTGAAGTCTCCATCCTTGGAAATGCTCAAACTGTACATTGTCCTGGGCTTCCTGTTCTTGGTAGACCCGCAAAAGCAGCGGTTTGGACCATTTGACCTCCAGAGGTCCTTGAAAACCTCAAATATTCTATGGACTCTATGACGTGAAGAATGGTTGCCAAAAGACAGGGTTTTTTCTTGCTGTTAAGCATCTTTTCAGTGCTACTAGAATTATGAATGAATGTAGTCAAAAATGTATGTCACATCGAGGCAAAAATCAGAAGAACTGAATGTTTAGTCATTTAAGGGTGGCTTTACTAGTTAATTTTACTTACAACAAAAAGTCATTGCCTTTATAGGGACAATCCATGTGCAAAATTCAGTTACATCTTGGAGAAAATGGCAGAATCTAGGACTGATAAGTGGGAGGCACTAAAAATATTAACACTTACAAAGGGCTGCTTTGGGAAAAAAAAAAAAGGGGAGGAGGGAAGGGTAGGATGTCCAAGCACCTCAGTCAAAATAATGCAAAATATTATTTTGTTATCTTTGAAACTTTCAAATATTTCAAACTCAGGTTTAACCTCTGTAAGATTACTGCATTGCTGAGTAGAGTAGCTAACAGTAGTATTTAATTTAATTTACTATTTTTATAGTATTCCACATTTCGTGGATATTAACTCCTGGTAAATTGTTGTATTTTAATGATGAAAAAAAATGTATAAACTTTTCATGGCACAAGTAATTTTATACTCATTAAAAATATTAATGGGCAATCTGGTCTAGTGTAGGGTGTCCCTGCCCATGGCAAGGGGGTTGGAACTAGATGGTCTTTGTGGTCCCTTCCAACCCAAACCATTCTACGATATTACAAAATAAAAATGAGATGTGTCACCTCTAAAGAAGACAAAACTATTATGGAATTGTTACAAATTCATTTGTTGCACTCCGGAAAAAATAATCATTAGATCTAATTGGAAAAGAGGAGCATTAGTAGTTACTGACACCATTAAGTTATGTACATACACCCATCTTTATTATTAACTATCCACCTGTCATCTGTATTTACCCATATATTGTATCTTGTCATCACCGTAACTTATTGGTCTCTAGGCACTACCACAGTATGAATAATAGATAATTATAAAGAGAAGGAAAGCTTATGATGCATTATAAGTACATACTGCAGGAATATCTAGAGGACCTAATAAGGATGAAAGTCTCCTTGAGTAAGAGACAGCTTCTGCTTGGTAAAACCAACACTCTACACAGGAGGAGAGAGAAGGAGATAGAGAACAGAGAAACAAAATGTTGACTTCAACCTCACACAGCTGGCTAGAGGCAGAACTGAAAGTACAGCTCTGAGTTCTGTCTGTTCAGCACTTCTGTCTCAGAAAATGCTGAGGACATCCTGAGAAAGGCTTATTTGTGTTCACACACTTAAAGAGCAGGGTGTAATCTTGGGCTAAGTATACTTCCTCCTGGGTAAATCCGTGTTAGTCCACAAACAGAAGGAATCATTTGTTACCTGACCTGTAACAACAAACAAATACATTTAAATATCTCAATACTCTGCAAAAGTTTATACAGCTGAGATTGCTTTTATTACATTTGAGTCCCTCGTCTCAAATCACAGAATTAATCTCATTGGGTTTTTTGCACATCTACTGGTAGTTATATTTTAATTATTTTACATCAGTTTAAAAAGAATATTTGGTCATCCAGAATGAGCATATCTAGGGCCAAGATTATGCTGATGCCAGGACCTGCCAGAGGAGATGCTATTCCTCAGAGGTCTCAAGGACCTAGCCCCAAGCAGGTGCTTTGTGTCATGGGGAAGTTATCACGTTGGAGTAGAACAGTGGTCTGCCTACGAGTTTTGTTTCTCGCAGTAACTCAACAGCAGATGATGAGAAAAGAAAAAGAAAACAGGCCGCATATGAGCTGTACCTTCACTATGGCAGAGTGGCAAAGCAGAAAATTGAACATAGCTTTTCAGTTGTGTCTGATGTTACTGATCTCTCTGAAAATCAATGTATCACCTTTCTTTTGTGTCATATATTTTTGGCTACTTTCATTCTCCGCAATATGTATCCTGTTTACGGAACTCACGAGCTGCCCTGAATTTCTCTGGGCATACTGACCTCAGATTTTAGTGTACTCCTTTAAAAATAATATACTCTGCCTATCTGTGGTTTTATTTTTTGGGAGGCATTTAGAACAACAATTTCCACAGGTGTCACTGAAAGGGTGACAATCTCTGGGGGTAACAATAACAGTTCTGCAATGTGTTTGAGTGATGAGCCATGGATCTTCAGTATTAACCAACCTGCTGAGACTTCTATTCTCCAGTTGAGCTATAAGATTAAGTTTATTGTTTCTTTTGCTTTACGTGGACATATGAATCTAATAAATAATTATATATGTTTCCTACTTATCCTGAGCTAGCAACTCCATTTATTATGTTTTCTATGGTGTGAAGTTGTGGCATCAGTGACCATGATGGTTCACTGTGCAAAGTTAGCCATGAGTTAAGTAGGTAGTGCTGGCAGAATGGATACTGTACTTTCTTGCATTTGATAGTGCTTTTTATAAGAGCTGTCCTAATAGAAATGAGGGTTGGGAGAGTGTAAAATGGAGAGGATTTTGTAAATGAAATAATTGTATTTTAAACCCCAGAAGTCTACCACTTTCGGTTTTATGGGAAAGACTTCAATGAACTTGGGACTACTAAAGTTTTACAATAACTTTGCCCATTCTAACTTTTCACTGCCCACCTTCAGCGCTGACATGAGATTGGAATAATCATTTCAGCTAGTTTTAATTTAGGTAGATTCTTTTGCAATATATTTGCATCTAGGTGAAGGCTGCAGGGGACAATAAACCATTCCAAAACCACATGAGCATAGGACTGATATAATCTGGTTGATATTCTAGTTGAAAAGCAGAACAAAACTGCATTCAGTCCGTACAAAGGATCTATGAAACCATCTTGTGTGATCAGTTAGGAACACATAAAAAACCTGAAACAAGGAATCTACAAAGATTTTGCTTTGACTGAAATGACTGCTAAAAGGTTTTCCATTTTATTTCATAAAAAAACAAATCTTTTGGTACAAAGAACACTTTTCTTGCCCTGACCTATTCCTTGTACAATAGAAGCATACCCATGGGCAACTAACTCTTGAAGATTTTCAAAAGAACTTTTTTTCCTCTTTATTTTATTTTTTTTTTATACTTCATCTGTAAACTGGTAAGACAGTGAGATTTAAGGGAAGTCTAAAAATGAGAATATGTTTCTCTTTTGTCTAGTCCAACATGAGGCTATGGTGAAAATTGCTTACTGTTACTGACCAGAGAACACAGAAGAGTTCTTTCACTTTAATATGCTGCCAAATATTCTTCCCCTTCCCACTTCTGCTTCCCTCCAAAACCACAGGAATTTATCCTAGACATTTTACAGTAATAATTAGGTAGCTTTAAAAATCCAGAGGCATTATTTTTCCCTTTTTTGTGACAGTCACTAGGAACATGTTTTTTCCCTATTATTCCTTTTCATTGTGGTTCGATGTTATGTTACTAATGCATTAGTTTTCTTTTTTTTCTGCAGTAACTCATATCTCTAACAATATAGTAGAAATATACAATTCTAGTATAATGGTGCTTTCTACTTACAACTTTTTGTTATCTGCTGATATTTTTGAAATACTACAGGGGATCTTGATCACAGAAAGTTGCCATTATTGTGAGATGATGTAAAATTTTGCTTAAAAGGATATTTCAATTGCTGCATTATGTGATGCATGTGCTCATAGATTTGTATGTCATACATAGATGTATTTAAAATGTGCTAATTTTAATTCTAAAAGTGCTCTGCAAATAGATGTAGAATTATTTACAATTTTTTTTTCTGTGTTTATGATTTAAAGAAGGAGTAGCTACACTTTTGAAGAATTTACTGAATGTCCTGATGGATAGTCCAACAGTTTTTTAAGTCCAAGATTCTTTTAAAGACTAGTATGAGTTTATTTGAGGGAGAAGGCTGCCTTTTTGTTCTGTTTTGCTTTGTTTGTTTCAGTTTAGTGGTTGGGATTTTTTTGTTGTGGTTTTTTTTTGTTTGTTTGTTTTGGTTGGTTTGTTTATTTTTGAGTAAGTGCTTACTTTTTTTCCCCTCAATAGGAATTTATTCAAAGAAGTCCTCTGTATACAGAGAAGTACAGTATGGATCAAACATACAGTGTCAGAATAACTGATTGCAATAAATGGTCCCTTCTGATGTACGAAATTGTCTTTTATTTTAGCTGCTTGTCTTAGTTTGGAAAATCTGATAAAAATCTTGAGATACTCAGACTGCAAATATTATATAAAGATATAAAGAAATGTGTATACACATAGATACACAAATAAATGTGTTAGTATTTGTTTAAAATATAGAGCAAACATTGATTAAAAAATAAATGCTACCTAAAGTGTTAATTTTAATACTCTCACTTTGAGTTTGATGCCCCTTCAAGAAAAAGTGGGAATGACTGTATTTTATGCTTGCTACAAACATTGCAGTTCAGAATTTTCAGACAGAAACATATGGGTTTTTTTAAGTAAATGAGGAGGAGAAGGAGGATATTCCTTTAGTATTAAACCATATGTGTGCAAGATTTCAGGGGTTAGCACTTCATGAAAATGAAATTATTTCAGCACATATTTAATATTTAATTGTAGTCAACAATGTGAACAATTTCCAAGTGGCAATGGATGTGATCATTTTCTGCAACAAAAGGATAAGAGCAATTTACTCTCTGCACAGTCTTTGGCAAAATCATGGAGAGTTAATGCAAGTAGAGTGGCAGGAAAGGAAGCATGACATAATGTAGCAAACTGGACAGCCTCCAAGATGCTCATTAGCCATGTGACTAATCTTAAAATGAATATATAATGCAAACGAGATGCGAAAGCAGCTTCCTGTTTTGGTGAGATATCACTGCATGAGTTTGTGTCAAATGAGCAGTTGAGGGCATTAAGGCTGTGTCAATGTCACACTTTAATTGAAATGGGTGTGTGATGGGAGGCACTTTAGCATTAAGCACATGAATTTCCATGAGGTTTCTTAACGAAGAAATGCATTCACCAATGCATTAAATAAAACATATTTAAACTCAACTTTAATAAGGTGGTGGAAATGTGTGGATGAATATAAGAAATAAAGATAAAATGTGACTGAAAAGATTCTAAGGTTATATACTGTGTACCAAAAATATCTGTGTGGTAAAGAATATTATATCTGTTTTCAAGGTATAAAAACAAAATTAGTAATGACAGTGTGAAAGAAGACAAAGGCGGGACACATCTACTAGATCAGGAGAGGGACATCTTGCTACAAAAGTAGTATTCAAATTCATTTTTAGGGTATAAAATGTTTCTAGGTAATTTCTACTATTATCTAAGATGTGTATAAGTGTATACCCCATATGTAACTTCATTCTCATTCTCATTTCTCCATACCAGTTACAATATTCAGATTGGACTGAACAAACCACGACTAGTTTTGAGCTCCAAATTCACCGTTCTTCAAAAAGTTAATATGGTTGATAGCTAAATAATCACCACTGGCTTTCATCCATCATTCTCCATACATTTGTTACCCTTATCTGAGATTGGATAAACAACTCATATAAAATGATCTAGAACCAGTATAATTTGTCTCAAAAGACTGTCTCCAAGGATATTCAGACTGATTGTGTAGACATAGCTGAATTGCCTATGCTTGTGTTCCATATTCATCATCATTTAAAATGAGAAATAGATAATATATAAGAAAACTCATGTATGCATTTGAACCATAATCTTAAACCTGAGTTTTATTATTAGTGTTCCTTTTTCTATCTCTTGGTATTATCTACATCATACATCACATTAAGAGGTTACTACTTTAGCTATTAAGCATTTTGACTTAAGTACACAAAGAAGAGCAAACAGAGATTATGCCTACTGTTAGGACTAAACTTCACATTCAGACACCTAAATTAAAATGTCTGCACATCTACTGTGTATCCAGGTTCTGTTTTTGTGGGATTCAGGGAGATTTAGGAATAGGGATTTAGATCTTTGCTCATTTCCCTTATCACAGACTTCAAGAGCCATTTGAGATGTCCTACAGTACTGGATTCAAGTTCCTGATCCAGAAGACTGTGGATCTCCCACAAGTCTTGTGTCATCATCATGTGGCCCTCTGTAGGTATGACACAAAACCTGTGGAGAACCAGAGCCCTTCTAGCCCAGTAAAGGAAAGCCAGACAAGATTCTTGAGCGCTCATCAAGTAGAATGAGTCATATGTGAACATGTGAATAGACTCTGTATTTCTATTAAGTGTAAGAGGGTTTAGATACCTACCTGGCATTATTTGTACACTTGGTAGTTTCCCTCTAAAGGGCAGATTAATGGTAGTGGGATCTTCTCTCAACATTTCAGTCTGAGCTATATCCTTTCACTTAGATGCATTCTCAGATCAAGATGAGCTTTGATTCTTTACCCCTTCTTCTGTGGAGAACTCAGTATTTTTCTTATTGATGGAAGTGTCTGACTCCATTCAAAATATGCCGTTACTCAGACACATGGTTTCTAGCTCTGCTGTTAAATTGTCTTTCTTGAGACTTCGATTTGATAAGCCTATTATTCAGTCCGAAAAGGTTTGCAGACTTCATGTAAGAAATAACCAAAGCAACCAATTACATTTCCCTGTCCATACTCAAGACAAATTACATCTAAAATCCTGGACACACTTAATGTCTGCTACTGCTTTGTCACTTTCATATTTTCTTACAAATGCAACTTATCATGCAATTATTTGAGGGCTATTTACACCAGGTGACAGCTCACTGTCAGCATTTTCAGAGACACTGGAAATAGTGCTTAATCTAGTCATTTTCCTTTGTTAATATCTCTGTTATAAACTATAGCAGATAGGCAAATGCAGTCTGTGTATTTCTAGGGAGAAGGTGGCCCAGAGAGCTGTTTCTACGATTGTCATTTAACACATGCTCGAAGGCTACAGATTACTCAGAACACCTTGATGAGTATTTAGGCTTGCAGCTTAGCCTTGGAAATTGAGTTGTCTGTGTCCATCACTCGTGCCCTTAGAAAACGAAACACAGCAGCGATGCAAGCAAATTCACTGCAGCCGCGGTGGTACCAGACACAGTCATGAGTCTCTGCAGCACACAGTGAGGTCTCAGGGCAGGAAACGGTGTATAGAGGAGACCCAGTGAGGAGCTATGAAATTTAAATCATGGACAAAGAATGATGCATGAATTATCACCTGGTAGGAACAGACTTTGCAGGCTCTGCAACAAATTGTGGTTTTGTGGACAAAATGAGACAAATCTAACAGCTCGTTTTTGTGGAAAAGGAGTAAGTGCCACTCTTTACCTCTGCCCTTCTCGCAGCCTTATTTGCTCTCTGGCATTCATTGAACAATTTTGCAGGCTGATTCAAGAGCAGGCCAGAAGAAAACTAGGTTGCAGAACACAGAGTAGTTGTCTACCAACACAGAATAGTTGTCTACCAGGTTAGTGGGTTTAACCACTTTAGTAAGAACAACCCAGCAAGCTCAAAAACTGCCAAAAGGGATAGTGTATAAGTACCTATGGGGAAGTGAGAGTATAAGTGGGGATGAAAGAGGAGAAAAGAGTTCCTTTTATTTCTGGGACAAGCAAGATGTGAAAACTGAGTCAACCATCTCGTGCAGAGTCACTCTCAGGTACCAGCCCATGAACCCCAATTCCTTCCTAAGTTATCTCTGTTCTCAAAGATAACAGGGGTAATTACCTGTGTCAAAAATGTAGATGGATTCAAAAACCATGTAGGTAAGCTGTTGGAGGAAAAATGTCCATCAAGGGCTGTTAAAAGCAAAGATTCTGCCTTAAGCTCAGAAGGACTCTTGAGGTGCAAGTAACTGGAAGCTGATAGAATATGCCTAGCAAAAGTCATCGTGGGATTCCCTGGGCTATTGGTCTCTCTCTAGAAGAAGAAAATGGATCAGATGGATTGTTGGTCTTCCAATTTATGTATTTATCCAGAACTATAAAAGACAGTGAAGTCACACATAGGTTGTGGTTTCTAATTCATAACATAAATGTACTGAAGTTCTAGAGCATGGCTCATCTCACCCTAACATCTGCATCTTGAGTTAGTCAGATGAATAATGATCTCCATCGTGAAATACTATAAAGAATGCTGAGGTTCTTCAGGCTAAAGCAGGGTGGAATGTCATGTTGTGTAGCCATGAAGGAGACTCAGAGGAACTGGGAATTAGATGATGAAAGTTGAAGTGAAAGCCACCACTGTGGCTTTAGCCCAGTGGTTCTATTACAGGTGTCACAACCCACAAACAGAGATGATAAATTATGATTAGGATCACGAACTTAAAAGGACCTGAAGTCAGACTTGCAAATGGTAAATAGAGTTATCACTGGAAAAATTGCTTACCTGTTCCCTGTATATTGTGATTTATAAAACTGTTCCTTAAATGATTTCCTACATTGGAAGAGATACTCGTATTATGGTTTCTTAGGTGTGGATGATTTATCATAGTCAATTCAAAATTCTTCATCACAGGACAAATGTCTCCATTAACCTTTCTTTCATCGAAGCCGGCAGCCATCTACACCTAATCCAAGGCACCATCCATACTAATAGCCATGCAGATGTAGTCAACTTGTTAATTACTCCCCCTGAAATGACAAGAAGTGAATTCATAGCTGTCAGATCCTCCCACTCAGTAGCACAACCGCGGACTTGAAAGAGTAGTGAAATTGCTACCTGCTATTCTTGTTCCCCAAGATAAGGGTACTTGGACTCCTGTTAATTATCATGTTTTGATTAAACAGGAGTACTTTGTTCACTTTGTTCGTGTACGTCTTTGAAGTAAATGACATTTTTATGGAAGCAGAGAAAGTAAAGATATACCTTTATTAAATATTAGTAGTATTATCTATATTGCAAGTGGTTTCTAACAGAAAAGCAAGTGCTACAGCAGGAGTTTGCCTGAGTTATCTTTAGTTCTGATCTGAAAAAATGCTTACATTTATAAGAAATCATATTTTCTCTTCAAGAGTTCATTCTGAGAGAAATATTTGTCACTAGAATAGTCTTATTCACATGGGTTGGACACTTCATAAGCAAAATTTAGCCTGTTTGAAGGACTGTAGTACTCTTCTCTGAGGAAGAGCTGAGTGAGTTTTTGGGCAGCAAGATATGTTCTTTATAATTGTAAATTTAGCCACATCTGTGCATGCTTGCAGATTAAAATCATAAATGGTAGCTTTCTGAATAACAACATTTGTACCATGAATGAGAGTTACTGTACTGGACAGTATCCAGATAGACTTTGTCAGTCTTTTATCCAAATCACTGCTGTATCCCAGCCTCTCTTGCAGGAGCCCATCATTTATAGGAGGTGACTCTTGTATATATAGGGGAATCCTACATTTCAAAATATATTATAATGTAAGAATGTAATCAGCTTCTCCATACATCTGTGGGAAAGAGGGAAAAGGGGCACATGTTTTCTAGACTTCATCATGTCTGTATGAATTGTAGTTAGACCTTGATCAGAACTCCTAATGATTCTGTTTTTCATGCACTCTTGTGACCATGCATTTTGCTACTTATAACTACATTTTAAGGGGGAAAATGTATATCTGCAACTAGAAAATAAAAGGTTGCAAATAGTAAAAAAACAATATAGGGTGTAGTAATATAAATATAGCTTATGTTTCTATATCAAAAGGTATTTCTATTGGATTTTTTTGTGTTTAATTTGCAATCTGCTCCTGGTCTTGAATTTTTTCACAACTAGGTAAGTAGGTTTACACACTGCAGGTGTTCCACATAGGGATTAATTTATGGTACTATCTTCTTGCACATTCAGGTATCCTCTGTCTTACATATCTTTCTGTGTTTGTATATGTAGGTACAGATATACCAATGCAAAAAACATGTAAAACCACATAAATATGTGTATATATCTCATCCCCCTAAAATGAAGCACCTCTTGGGAGCAGATAAATATCAGTAATTGCTGTAGAAGGATCTGTTGACTTCTTGTATCAGAATATTGAGTTGAAATTCAGTTAAAAGAACTATGATGCATCCAAGTCAACAGTGTGAATGCATTCACTGTATGGAGGGGAAGTAATAGTGGAGAAAGTATTTCCTGTAGTCAGTATTGTTATAAATGATGGATGGCTTTGATTTCTGTGGAGCATTTGCTACCATGAATGCAGATTGAATTTACGTTCACATACACTATTCGAATTTATTTGTACCTTATAAAAAATTTGAGCCCTCATGACAGAGATCTGACTGTGTGCAAGGTGCTGTGTGACCAGAGAATGTAGCAATGAGTTTGCTTTGCTGGCCATTTAGGTTTCACATTTTTTACCATCTTAGTCTGAAAGTCAATATCTTACCTTGAATTTTCTGCTGTATATTGTGCTTTGTCTCCTTCTTGATGAGCACATGCAGATGAAAACCTCTCGCACGTAACACTTTGTGCAATGAAATCACCCATAATTTTGGTTCCTGTTGAAAGTCACCCAGACCACTGCCTCCTTTTCCAGCTGTTTTCTTTTAGTAAACATCATGATAATCAGGACCCAAAGTGAAAGAAAAAACAGATTTAACTGATGCAAAGTTCAATTAACTCAGATTTCTGTTCACACAAAACCTTTTAGAGCACAGATAATGCTTCTTTTTGCGCTTACCACAGACTAAGTGAGATTAAATTGCTTTTTCTTCCCCTGATTTTCAGCAGAGAATGAAAGGGTACCACAGTAATGAAACTGCAGGTTGACATTGAAGAAGAGGTGCTTGTACATATCTATAGGCACTGCTATGGGAGGGCGGGGGGGAAGAGAGAAGGTGCAGCAGCCAACCCGTTTCCCAATTTGGAAGGCACTGAGTACATTTCAGGTCACCAAGAAAGCTTCTGTGTAAGTACCCAATGCTGAAAATCAATCAGGCTCCTTCAGCAGCTGTGCGCTTGCCCTGCAGAGTACAGATCTGAAACGTTAGGCAGCCTCAAAAGAAGGAAAAACTTAATGTGAGAGCAGCTGTTTTAAGAGAGGTACATAATGCCACTAAAAGAGGAGCACTGCGGTGAGTTGAGAACCAAGCAGAATGCCCATCAGGCTGAGGAAGCTTTTAGTTTTCTCATTGTACTGGATACAGACAGAGTATAGTCCATGGCAGTCAGAGCCTGAGTTAGGAGGAGTGAGGTGAGAGTATGACCAAGAAGATAGCTCAGTTAATAACTACCGGTAATAAATAGATTGTATGGGACTTACTGGACCTAAACACAAATCTTGATCATGCTGCAATGATTCTGGACGCTCAACAGGTAATTTAGGCCCTGTCCCCCTCCAGATATTTAGGCACCATTTTTTGTTGATGGTAGCAGGATGAAGTACAGAGGTTTATTTGAGGATCTGACCATAGTCTATTTACGCTTCTGCTTTCCACTGAAGATATTAGCACTGCCTGTTTCAGGAGGACAAAATCAGCTGAAAGTTATGAGGTGTTCCGCTCTTGTTTTCAGGCTTGCAGGACAGAACTATGTTCTTGTATTTCTATTTGCATCTTTAGTCCTTGAAATGACGAATTATCTTATGAACACCTAAGGATTATTTTTTTTATATGCTACTGGAAATGCAGGAACCTCTAAAATAGAAAGTGGCAATTAGTTAAGGACATGTCATAATGCTGAATAAAGGCTAAATAAAGGAAACGAAGAACTGTATCTTCAATTGAAATTAATAAGGAGAGTTGGAATGTACAACAGTAATATGCATTTGAATTGAGCAAGGCCATTTGGAAACAACATTACAGAATCTTTTCTGAAGACGTATGCGGCCAAGACCTTGGTTTAATATCTTATCTGAAAATATGTTTATGGTAATATGAATGCTAAAATGAAAACTGAAAGATGGAAAGTGCTGTGTTTCTCATCATGCAACTGAATGTATAATGAAGAAATGTATGAATTCCTTTTACGATGAGCACTTAACATGACTAATGCTTTGTTTTTTCTCAGATTATTTTAATTTTCTCAAGGCCTGCACTGTAGTCTTTTTGTAAGAATAAGACTAGCAGAGTTACTATTTGCATTAAATACTGCATTGCTTACCTGCTTCTCTTTCATAGAAACAGCAGAGGTATTCAAAGTATGTGGTTATTGAAGAAGCAATTACTATCTGTGGGTTTGGAAAGGCATCGGGCGTCTTTTTTCCTCTGTTCTGTAACCCATCATCAAGATTCTTCTGCCTGGAATGGTGTTGTCTGTTACCATCACTTGTATAGGCGGGAGCAGGCAGCTTGTGCTGTTAACACAAAGTGAGCAAAACCTGAAAGATCTGACAAAAACCCGACAAAGCTAAACAACTGACAGCGTAATGGCAAATACAGTTCAATGCTGAGAAATAGAAAGTAGCAACACTGGAAAGAATAATCTGAAGTATTCTTTTAATTGCTGGTATAATGTAGAATTATGTAACACTAGGCAGAACTGGAAATGGGATATTTAAGTATCCTAGATACTAGTCTAGTGCTAATTTTCCTACTTGCTTTATTTTGAAGGATACAGCTATCTACATGAGTATTTACAGAATACAAGGCAATCAAATCTGTCAGTTCTCCTATTCCAAGCCATTCATTGCTTATCATGTGTGCATAGCTCATAGGAAGGCAACCTCTGTGACTCCGTGTCCTTGTCTGCAAAATGCTGATAGCAATGCTCACCCAAATTATAAAACACTTATACTCTAGGAAAATAATTATATGCTGAGGGAAATTGTAAGATCAATGTGTTTTGATGGGCAATTTCTATGACATGTATATTTTTATCTCAAATAGAGGTTTACGTGTAGTAGTTAGTACAGTGGTGTAAGTCCCTGTTCATCCACCTTCTTCTCGCTTAAAAATTCCTTGTCGTAAGTAGAAACAGCACTCACGCAGTGAGTTATCATCCTACATTCAGGAGCATCCCTGGATGAAAATGCTCATGTAGCAGACAATCTAAGCACACCAAAAGCTTGTTCTCCTGCTGTCTATTCAACGCACAGGAGAACAAGGAGAGGAAGAATTCCAGGTGTGGCTGACTTGAGCTTTGGACTTCCTTCTGCCATTTTGGCACCTCCTCAGCCAAATAAAATACCTTTTGACCCATCGACAGACGTGAGAACTTGACTGGTTTTGACTGCAATTTATAGGGCATAAGACAGGGAAGGAGACTGTTTATTTAGAAGGAATGTAAGCAGAATTAACGAATGGAAGGAAGAAGCAGCTGACCTATATTTCAGGGACTGAAACGTTTGTCATGCAGATGAAAAACCCATTCCAGCTCCCCTTTAAATCATACACCATCCAAATCTATTTGTCATGAAACAGTTACCTGCTCATAGCTGAAAAAGAGCTTTGATATATTTTTTATGAATCTAGCTTCTCCTGTGCTAAGATAACTGATCACAACACAGACTTGCATTAATTATGGTACCTCTGTCACCAGAATCATGTCCTATAGGAAAGGAAAGCTGGAAAAAGAGGATGCATTCATTTTACAAGAAAAAAACAAAAAAACAAAAAAAAAAAACCCAAACAAAAAAACGAAAACCAAACCCAAACCCAAACCCAAAACCCAACAAACAAAATAACAGGTAACAAAAGGCTTAAGGCAGACTTTTTCTCTTTTTTTCTTTTTTTCTTTTTTTTAATAAGCCTGTAAAGAACAATCAAGAAGAAAATTAAGAAAAAAATATTAAAAATTGGTTTTTGGAAAAAACATTTTTTCTTTGTTTAAATGACATATTCAATAAAGGAGGAAATATACTACAGTAAAGAAGAAGGTGCTATTCAGAAAATTGTTGAAATTCTACTTGTTTTTTTCCCATTCTGGAAAATGGTAGGTGGTCTGTAATAATTCCAACCAAGTATACAATATTTAATTTAAAATTTTTATCAATCATTCATTTTTAATTTTAATGTTAAATAAAATTCTTAAAGAAGCTCATATTCTATATGAAAAAAAAAACAACAAAACCCCAACATTAATCTTTGCAAGCTGTTTTAACTACATATTCATATATTCACATATTATACAGCTTGTAATGATGCAGGAGGTTTTGTATAATTTTTCTCTTTGGTACCTACAAAAAGCTAATTCTTGGATTTCGTGTCTGAATCATCATTATATCTCACAGTAATATTAATAAACTCCATCCACAATTATTTCTTATAATACCTTATTTTTCTGTGGCATTTCACCTAAACAAAAAACTAGGACCTTACAGTTAGCTTCACAGAAAGAGACTAATACTAAACTTAGCTTAAGAAATATAGTTATTCTCTACTGTCTGATCATTATTCTTGTCTCTTTTGTGTACCTTACTGCTTTACTGAAACGGCAGCCAGAGTTTGACCTTTTAATAAATATCAATCCTTAGACCTGTAGCATGTAATATCCTGTCATACGTGGCTTAGTAGCTCCCAATTAACTATAAAGGGAACATGATATAGGTATTATAAATTAATTAGGTGAATGAAAAAGTATCACACTCAATAGTGTAAATATACCAGACATTACAATATTTGTAATATTGTGAACAATTTTTAAAGAGAGGCGATTATACAGTGAGATTGCTAGTGCTCTCGATGAAGGTTTTCCTGCTTTGTTTCATTAAATTCAGAAGCTGTTTCAGTGGAATATCTTCATTTCTTTTCTCCTTTGTCCATATGTAAGCAGCATGTTCTCCTCGGATCTTAGGGTTTCTATTTCCTTAATGTGACTATAATGGTGCCTGGACTAAAAAGGATAGCCACGTGGTAGTCTCTTCGGAAATCCTTTATGAAGTATGTGAAAACTCCAGGGTTTCTGCTTAGCATTATGGATACTAATAACACAAAAATAAGTTAACTTAGTCCAACATACAGACACATCCAACTCTTGATCTCTAGGAGGCTGTTTCATTCCAGGTTGATGCCTCTGCCCTGTAGTCCCTCTGAATAAAATAAAGATGTTTGACTGTGTAATCCCTCACTCAGCTCTATTTCCATTACTTCCTGAGATGAAATCCCAGTTCGAAACTATTAATTGTAGACCAGAGCTAAATGGCACAGCTCTTCCACTCTTAGCTTGTCTTGGTCTATATGACATGAAACATCATTTTCAATTTATGCATCTTTCTTCTACCTCCTAGACAAAAAATCACAGTCCGAGTAGCCCAGGAGATCAGTAAGTACACAGGGTAAATGTAAGCATAATGCCTCTCAAAAGACTGGTTGTGCTCAGTCATAAAGAACCTGATAGGTCAGAAATTGGTGCAATGTCCCACCTACTTTCCATTTAAATACAGATTGAGAATACCTTTGCTTATCGCTCCCCAGTTGAGGATATTTTTAAGGTTTTCTAAATTATCTGTGCTGCCCTTTTTGCACATAGTTCCATATTACAAAGGAAACTCATATCTTTCCCATTCAATCACTACATTTCTTGGGGCAAAGGCAAATCCTACAAGCAAAAACACGTCTTCCAAATACAGTTGCCTGGAAAAAAAATTTAGATTCGTGTGCTTGGTCAATGCTCAGCAGATTATGTTTCACTACCACCATCAGAAGATATTAGCATATATTAAGAATGAAAATGGGAGAGTGATTCTGGCACATCTTTGTGAAGTGTTTTAAGGTCAGCAGTTCGAGAAAACAAAATGAATAAAATAATACAATGGGTTTGTACATTCAGTGTTATCTGTGTGCAGTAAAAGGGATATAAACACAGCCTTGCTCCAGCTTTTAACAGTTAAAACTTTACTGTTTGCAGCGGCATGATATCAGAGTACATCTGGAGTAGATCAGCAGGGTATTAGACAGTTATCTTAAATTTACTTACTGAAAGCTATGACATATTCAGTGGCCAGTGGGTGTTTTAGTTATAGCTAACACTGAACTCCTAATTCTTTTCCTTAGCAAACAAGCCAAGATTTAGCTAGATTCCAGCTTAATTTTTATCCAAGTTGAATTTCAGTATGCAAATGTCTCTCTGCTTTCACTGTTTTAAAACTACTGCATTAAAGCTCACATTGGTCAAAGTGAAGATAGAAATAGGACAAATGTATTGGCTTTAGAATATTCAGTGGTGGAGCCAAGAGTATAAGCTAAATTTATGCAAGTCATATGTTAATTATGTATGCATGAATGAAATGCAAATGGGTACCCACCTGAACGGAAATATATTAATCGTACTTTATAGTATTAATATAATTCCTGTGAAGGAGTGATTTTATTTATTCTCATATTTAGTTTTTAATTTTTAACTAAGAAAAAAGATAAAAGATAAAAAAAATTCTCCTGTACATATCATTATTGTGCCATAATAGACTTAAACTCTAGGTAGCCTAATTCACTCTATATGGTCCCTCTTTAGCTCAGAGTTTCTTATTCAGCAATCCCTCGAAAGACATCTATTGACTGAAACATATGTTGGCTGGATTGCTTTGACTTTCTCAGCAAGGCAATGTATCATAGAATTAATTAAGCCTCTGGGTCATCCTAACATCAATGGGATCAGGTATTTGTTTAAAGCAATGCATGTGCCTAGAGTATTTTGCTGAACTGAAGCCTAAAAGAGGCAGGAGAGTCATGGACATTACTATGTGTGAGTATGTCATTCGAGATAATTTGCCACTGGCTGCACAGGAGTGGGCTGAGTTAAAGCCATCCAGAATCCTTCATATCTGAATGCTTTAGCTTTTCCTTTGTGTCGGTAGAAAACAGATTTTCACATGCTTTTATAAAGTGTTATAAGATGCAAAATACATAATAGGGCCCAAATTGGAACATCCTGAAAATTCCAGCCTGCAATATAGTCCAAGGTATCGAGAACCTAGTCCTGAGGGTCTCTGGCAGCCAGGGCTTGCAGGATTGAGTCTTTGGACAGGGCCAGCCATATGCTTACGATGATTAATGACACTTCTCATCTGCATTAAACGCACTTGTCTTGTCTTCACGCCTCAATGCACAGCCAAAGCATAACACCAAAACCACTCAGGCTGCTATGCATTATAGTTTAATTAAATACCATGGATAATTTCCAAGACTATTTAAAGTATAAGTAGGGCCTGGTGTCTGAGCTCTGTTAAACCTTAGGAAGAAAGTACAAATGTTGAGAGCGCAATGAAATCAAAATATGAAGAAAACAGCTTATGCAAATAGCAGTTCACTTATTTTGTTTTTCTCTTTCCAAAATTTAAGTTGACAAAATCATGAGCTAAGGGAACAGCAAGCAAACTTTTTACCTTCTCCAACCCCAGCCCTGATGAGTGTGAGGACATTGAATTTATTTTTTAAAATCCATTTGCATCCTCTCCAGAGATATACAGAGGTCTAACTAATTGCTCTGACATATCTGAGCTAGAAGCTCCCTTCAACCACAGGGAGGTTTCCCAGTAATTTAGGCAATCTTTAACTTGAAAGTATTTGCTGGAAAAGCTCGGTGGAAGTGTAATTGCGGTAAGTAAAAACAACTCTGCTGCATACAATCAGAACAACGTCTCTCAAACTTTGTCACTTAAACACCACCTGTGGTCTGTGCTATTAATTTAAAGAGAGGCAAATCTACTTTAATATTTTATGGTAGTGCAATAGAAAAGACTAGATGACTCCCTGCTTCTAATGCTCTGCAGTGATGGTAGGGTTGAAAAAGAATTGCCTTTTCAAATCAAAAGAAAGCAAAGTTAGGCCATACTGGAGAGCTTTAGAAAAGCCTAATCTAAACTCACAAAGCTATTTCATTTTCCATTCTCTGAGCCACTTGTATACTTAATCATACTGCATTATGTTTTTCAGAGGATGCCTATAAAACTCAAGTCCGAATTGATGACGAACCAGCCTACTTGGACATTCTTGACACGGCTGGACAGGTGAGTAGTTTCCCAATGTAAACCATTCAATCAGAGATAAACCCAGAGATTTTAACCTCAGATATATGGGTCACAGAGCTGCAAACAAGGTTCCCTACTCAAGCATAAAGGGAGCAGTGACAGAATAACATTGAGGAATTAACAAAGGAGAAGATGAAAGGAATGCTTCACTGATATAGAACACCTTCAAAATCTGACCAGGAGAGACAAACAAATTTAATCAAGTAGAAGATAAAAAGCTGTTTTCTTCTTTTTCTCTTGTATGCAGAAACATCTGTTACAGTCATGGAATGAATAAAGGCTCTTTGTCTTTTGTGTTTATCATTCCTGATTTTCTATATATTACAGGAATCCTCCGGTCTACTTGTTGATCAAGTGCTTTCTTACCATTCTTTTCTCCTCACATTACATTTGAACATCAAATTCTCACCCATAAAGAAAAGATTTTAAAGCCAAAAGTAATATGCAGTGTATTTGCAATGTGTATATGCATGTGTGAACATCCATCAAGGCATTAAGTTTCATATATGGTAAGACAAAAGAAAGGGGTAAATAGAAGAATTTCCTCTACTTGACTCAGTTCAATCCTTTTGCATCTCAAAATGTTTTTATTGTTTAATCAACATGTTGCAACTGGCTGATCTTTTCCTGAGGAATGCACCAGGTTCTATTTGAAAGCTTTGATAGCATTACAAGTTTCCATAGGGTATGTGCACCTTGTACAGGAATTAGTCAGTCCACAAGGAAAATAGAGCCTTAAAACAAGCAAACAAAAAAAGGTTTAAGCAGTGTACACCTGGAAACCTTGATCTCAGCATCCCAAATGTCTGAATGCACTTCAGCTGGGCACTGAAAGTGATGGGAAATGAAGCCTGCTGCCAAGAATTAGAATAGCATCAAGTTATATAAGTTGAATGTAGTTCAGGGGCGTTGTGGCGTGAGTTTTACATGTGAATGAAATATAGGCCAATTTCAAAGTGAACGCAACCCAGTTTCAGGAATCAAAAGATGCCCCGAATTATTCTTCTTCCTGACCCAAAATTATACAGTCTTGACAGTTAACCAGTGACTTGCTGCTGAGTCTCCTGTGAAAGCGATTCTGCATAAAATTTAAGGTAAATTTCAAGGTATGTCTCCAAAGCTGTCAATTTAGTTGACCCAGACTGTAATAGTGTAACAAAACCATGAAGTTCCTCGTGCATAGTAGTCTTAGCATGGCTTCAACAATGATGTGGCTGGGGAAAAGAAGGAACATCATAGTTGCTACTCCATATTTCTCAAAATATCTGTACTTTTGTCGGAGAAGAGGAAGCAATGTTTTTGGTGTGAGCCTAGCAGCTTCAGCCCTATGTTGTTATTAGTACACAGTCACTAGAGGAATTGTGTCTCCACCTGTTTAGTCTTGTAAGACTTTAGTGTTAGGGACCACCTGTCTTACCCTTTATTATTGTTTTTCCCTGTCTACATCTGCTTAATTCTCTCCTAAATTCACTTTAGTCCCATTTATAAAGTTAAAATGCTAAAAAGTAAAATACTTTCTTACGCAGAACTGAAGAGAAGCGATAAATCACAGCTTTTGATTAACAAAAAGATGAGCAAAATGTTATACAGGATTTCTTCATCACCATAGCTATGTTCCTAATTTGCTGTGGAGACTTTCAGAGAGTGCAGGAGTTAAACTCTGTAAACCTAGAAGAGAGTAGAGTAGGTACAGAGCTCCTTGCACTGTGCTCCCGCTTAAAGACCTGTGCAGAGAAGATGAGCTACCTGATCCTAAAGTTGAATCAGTAATGCAAATATAATTTTAAAAGAGAAATAAAGCAACTTAAAATCAAAGCAAAGAATGGATGCTGAATGGATAGTGTGCTTTTATTTTGAGCTAGGCAGTAACGTGTGGTAAAAATCGAGAGGATTAATTTTTTCTACTTTGATTATTTTCCGTTTGTTTTTGTTAATGGAAACATAAAAGCTTGTGTTGCTTATAAAAAAAATAAAACATAGAATCGAATATTGAGAGTTTCCTTCTCTTCCTAAGGCCTCCCAAAATCAAAGCTGCTTTTTTTTTTTTTTTAAATTATTCAAGTATTTTTTAAATGGAATGCAATCTTAAATGACTTTGAAAATTCTTTTTATATTTAGGAAAAAGGAAAAAATATCCCTTTGCATTGGCCTTCTAAGTAGCTGAAAATACTGTTTTATCATTTAAACAAAGCTCATCTTTTGCTAGTCGTGTTCATATTTTAGGAAAAATTCCCCACAAAAATGTACAATTTTACATGATTTTTTATTTTTGATAACATAAAAAGGCTAGAACAAAACCTCACTTTTAATTAGGGGGATGGAACTATTTCCAATATTATGAGTTTTAGCAGAGCTGAAAGTTGTAAGGTAAGAAATCAGAGTAATGCAGACAGCAAAAGCTGGTGAGAGCATTAGTGAAGAAAGGCTGAAGAGTTTTACGTTTTGTTTCAAGAAGGGAGCTTTGGTCTGATATTCATAATATTAGAGGCCCATGGCATGTAATGACCGTGTGATGAAATGTGGTGCAGAGATTTTGGAGCAAGAAAAGACCAGTGGCAGTAGCACCACATCCACAAATTTATCAGCCCCACCTGTTGCAGAGCCTGGGCATAGCTACTGTACCTCAAGAGCCAATGCAGGCTGTCATCACTGAAATAAATCTGTGCTAGGAAGCTCTTCCCCCTTCCTACATCCCTATTTTTCAGAAAATGTCCATTCTAAGTATCCTGGATTTAGCCGCTTGTCTTTGCAGGTGTCTTAGAATTTGTTGCCTCTCTATCTGCACTACACATCTCCAGAATAAATCAAGACCTAATTCAGCTCCCATTGAAGTCAGCAGCTAAAATAGCCTCTTTCCTCACAGAGGGCTTAATGTTACTGTCGCTGAAGTTCAAAGTGAAATCCTACTGTGACTTTGGTGACTCAAGGTGAAAATCCAAAGCGCCCAGTGTGCTCTGGTGGTACCTTGCTGGGTTTCATGTTAAAAGCAGAGGTGGAAATCTTAAATCATGCGGTGGAAATCTTATTTCCCCCTGGGTGTCCTCACAGTCACAAACACATCATCATCAACATTGAATAATTACATTAGTCACTTCAGAAGATCAAGGAGCTAAAATTGTAATTCTTCCCTGTTTGGGAAACAGAGGAAGTCAATAGAGAAACCGTCTGAAGTTAATGTAATGTGTTGCTCTAGAGAATATATTTCACCCAATACACTTCTCTTTTTCCTGCTGCACCTATGCATGAATTGAACATTTCAAGACTGTCCAAATATTGTGATTTATTAAAAAGTAATACATTTTTTTATTGTCAAGTCCGGAGTTAAAAACCCACATCTGATTTCACACCTGAAACTGGATTAAAATGTTTTATTTTCTAACCAATAGACACAGTTTGGAGCAGCACAAACATAAATAGTACTTCAGAAATACATTTCTGGTTCTTAGCTTTATGAAGTTAAAAACATTCAAAGTCAAACACAGAAACATTAATAAACAATTAGTATTGCTCGTCTAGTTATTGATCTTCCTCTTCTCATGTATATACATAGAGGCTGTTAAATACAATGGATTGCTCCTCTCAGAAAGCAGACTGATGTTCCATGAACTCTGGATACAGTTTTCCACATTATCAGTTGTCCTCTAGTGCTCTTCCAATAGTGTTTTTCCACTGAAGATACAGCAAGAGGCACATTCTCAATGTATGTTGGGCCAGTGAAAGTAGTTATGCTTCACTGAGCTCACTACCCCTGCTTTTCAGCACTCGCTACACCTGCCAGCAGGGTAGCCTGTCTTGGCTCACTGCAATCAACTTCAGACAGAATAAGGTTACGTTTACCTCAGAGAGTTTCAAGGGCAGGTATTGCTGATGTAGCTGCTCGTTGCTGAATTGTCATAAACAGCATTTACTTGAGCAGTTCCTACCATAAGGCTTGAAAAAGTGGCATACAGTGAGAAGGAAAGGAACAAAAAATTGGTGCTCGTTTTATTTTTCAATGGCATAACTGAATCTAGAATCCTTAGCCTCACATTTGCTGCTAGAAGATATTATTGATGATGCCTTTGGCACTTCCTTAATTAGAAGTTAGCTTAAATCAAAAGTTTTCTTTGTGCATTTATATTTCAATTAAAGCTAAACAAAACAAAACAAAAAAGCAAATAGAAACAGTGAGATTGAGCTTCAGGAGCAATTAGATGTAGTTAGCTTTTCACCCTGTAGGCTAGCTACAATTTGGCATGCAGAGTAAATAGTAAAACCTTAATGGAAATCTGCAAATGCAGACTATTATCTCTAAAGACAGCTTGAGTTTCCTTGTTCAACCACGGTCCTGGGACATTTTTTGAGTAAGTCTCCCTTGAAATTCACCTGTATGCCTCTCTCCATCTCTTCAGGTTGGGAGAGGTGTTGGGGGGAGGTAGTCCTGGGATTTCCCTCTTCTTATCCAATGTGTCCTAAACCTCTTTTGCTTTAACTTATTTTTGATCTAAATTGGTGTAAATTCTTTGACTTCCAGGAAAGTTGTAGCTGCAAATGAAAGGACATTCAGACTTCAAGTCCTTTATTCTGTGTTCAGTTCTCTTCACAATCATTATCGGAGACTGACAACCCCCAACTGCTCCAACCATGAACAAAAAGCCTCCACATAGAGTTATAGAAACCTTCTGTTCACTCATTCACACTTTCTCTCTGTCTCTTCTAACTTAAAAATATGTTGTTGCTTCTGGAACCCAGTTTGAATTCCTTTTTGTGGAGCACACACAGCAGTTATTGCTCCTGCTGTATTTATAAACTGTTGACTGACACAGGAGCTTTTATTCTTGCACAGCTTTCCTCCTGATGACACATTACCCAACCTCCCTGTTTAGACCTCATGCTGAACATTAAAAGAGCATCAGACAATATTCCCTTCACTGAAAAACAATCTGAGATGACCCTATGTAGAACAGGGAAACTGGCTTTCAGACACAAAGCAGGCAAATATACAGAAAAATGGATTTCTGTAGCTGTCAACAAGACAGTACATTTCAAGATTATTGCACCAATTTTTGCTTGTTAAAAAGTGAGTTTTTTATGATAAACTTAGTGCACCAGTATATTTCCCAGGTGTGAGTCAGAGACTTGAAAGATTGGCCTTAAAATGTGATGGTGTGCCATTTCAGGGAGTTTTTCCTTTGTCTGTAGCAGTGTGCACATGAATTCATTTCCAGGCAGACACTTTTCAACCTGACAACAACAGTGCGCTCAGTAGCGAAATCCATCTCTCAAATTGCTAGCAAATCACGGGACATGTTTATCCTGCCAACCTCCAGGACTATGATTTTTGTCCCCTGCTTCAGGCTTTGAAGAGGAACCATATTAGTCCCAAGAGCCCTCCAGATAAACACTTTCTCAGACTAAAAACTATAGCATGATGACTCACTCAAGCTGTTAACTGAGATCCTTCTGCTTATTATCTAAACATGCTGCTCTAATCCTGAAACAAAGGAAGTCAAATTTCAAACTACACTACTGCAGCTTATCTCAAGGAAATATAAAATGCCTTTTTGGCAGTAATTATATTTTAATGGCCCTTTACAGCATGTTCTTTTAAAGGGAAAATAATTTTAGTGCACTTTCCTCTAGGTACTGTAATGAGTAAATGAAATCCATTCTATTTTTAAAGCATAGTTGTACTGAACTAAGTAGCAGCCATTAACACAGTGTATTAGGTGAAGAACATGAATTGTATTTTCTTTATACATTGCTGTTTCACAAGATGATGACATACTTAGAAAGTCAAACCACAGCACTGAAAATTTGGTGGATTCTCAAGGCACGCTGTTCTGTACTTTCTAGGGGAAGTAAAATCTCTCCCATAAACAAGTCATTGTATTTGGGAATGGTCAGATTTTGAAGAAACATTTATTTGGCACAGACATTGAGTGAAAAAACAGTTCCAGAAAATTAGAGATGATATTGCAAACCCAACTCAATTTTCCTTCAAATTATGAGCAAAATGTTCTTTGGCTTCAGCAGGAAAAGATCTAGGCATATACTGTCAAAAAAAAAAAAAAAAAAAAAAAAAAAAATAGTATACTGGTTTAGCAAGAACAGGCTAGTAGCAACTAAGATTCCCAACTTCCTTTCCCATCCCTGTCAATGCATGAATCATGGTACAATAAAGGATGAATCTGTTCGTATTTCTAGGTCTGCATTTATCTTTCTGACAAACAGGTGCAATAAGATGTTGCAGGGAGCGGGCATTTCGGGTGAACATCAGGGTTTATCGAGTCTAGTGATACTGATTTCCTGCCCCTCGCTACCATTCCACTTCAGTAAAGTCAGTGCTATGTTTCCATATTGTGAGTGAAAGAATATTTTCCAGTGTTTGTTCATTCTCAATAAATTCTTCTTTTTTTCACATGAAATGCTTTCTCTCTTGTTGTTCTTTGTCTTCCTTAACTAAGAACTTCCAAAAACAGATATATAGTGATACTGCTGAATGCTTTATGACTTTTTAAAGTAAAATAAGAACATTTAAAAGAAGAAAATCCTTTATTACAAATTCTGACAAAAATAGCAAAATTCTTTTTTTTCTTCTTTCCAGATCTTTCTTTTTTGTTCTTGTTGTGGGCTTTTTTTGGTGTTTTGGTTTTTTTTTTGGTGGTGGTTTTTTTGTTTGTTTTTTTTTTGAGGGGAGGGGGCGTTGCTTTTATTTTTGTGTGTACGTGTGATCTGGTGTACATTGTGAGGAAAATACCTATCTAAACACATCCCACATGATGAAACTTCATTCAGGTCCTTCACAAGACTCTGATTATGTGAATTTGCCTTTTCCCTAACATTACAAACTGTATTAAATACTTCTTCTTTCCACTGTTGAATGGCACTTAAGCCCTTTGAAGTTACTTCCAGAAGATGTTGGACATGCTCTAAGTGCGTCCTGATTTCTTTATATATCTACAACCGTCCTAGATAATCTCATCAGGAATTCTGTTTTACAGAGGTTTGTCTAACAAAAGTTACTTGTTACCAAGCAAGTCTACCTAAGCCAGCGACTCCAGTGGGCAGAAAACTGTTTTCTACCTTTATAATTTTTTTACAAAATTCACACCAGAAAGGTATTTTCAAGACTAAGATCTTGGCTTTCATGCTGAGAAAACAAATGCATACCAGCACCACATGGTACCATTTGATCTTACAATATCTAATGACCAAGAGAAGGGTCTTTTGCAGAGCAGAGTGTGAATGCTTCTCAGAAAAAGTGGATTGTCCCAAAGAACCATAATTTTCAAAACTTCTTTGTCTTTTATGCTGCTCTGTAGCTGCTGGATACTCTACCAATACATTGAATAGTGGTGTCTCTAGACAAAAAATGAAAGAAAACAGCAAAAAAATTCCATAGTCTTATCTGAATCATCCAAATCTTTGAATTGCAAAAGTGCATGAGAGATCTGGCAGGAAAAGGTTTTCTAAAGATGTAGTTTTTATTTCTCACTAGCAGGAGGGAGCTGGAAAAGCCTAAAAACAAAAGACATCTTTGACAGCTGAAGTACCAGTAGTTTTGCCCCAGAACCTGCAATTGACATCTGCCCCCTACCAATTAAAAAAAAACCCACCAAAAAAAAAAAAGTAAACCCCAGTAAATTTTGAACTCCATTGTTTGTCATCTCTCATCTTTCAAAATTTTTAAAAGAGGAAGTGAAGAGCAAGGTAGAAATTCAAACCAATAATTACAGAAGATATGGAACATTTTTTGTTTTCTTTTTAAACTGGCTATATTTCAGATATGTATTTTTCTTGCTTCCATAGAAGCAAGCTTGCATAGCTTGCATAGATTTTTTTGCCTGCTTTTATTTTGTGCCTAATCACTGAGGAGAATAAATTGTTGCCACAGCATTCCATGTCATTATCAGAGCAGCGGGATGATGTGAAACAAACCATGCCAGGGAACAATCTTTCCCTTTGCAAATACAAATCCCAAAAATTTAGTAGTAGCTGCATCAGCTGTACCTGTGTGGCACAGTGGGGTGCCTGATTAACACCTTGAAACAAGCTGAAGTCAGACTCCACTACCTTTCAGAGCTGCAGATGAGTTGTGTCCTTGTGTTGGACAGTCTTGGCAATCTCAGAAGTTACTCAGCATCTTTCAGAATCTATTGATTTAACCTAGATACCTCATAAGTACGCTTTTGGAGCTCTTTGTTCTTACAGCTTTTTTCTAAAGAAATGAAAACTATACCCCCATTTTGATGATAAAAGGCCTGGAGCATCTTCCCTATGAGAGACTGGGGTCTCTTGAGCCTGGAGAAGAGAAAGTTTGGAGGGGATCTGATCAGTGTTTATAAGTATCTAAACTGTGGGAGGCAATTGCACGAGGCCAAACTCTTTTCGGTGGTGGGTAGTGAGAGAACAAGGGGCGATGGCCAAAAACTGGAACATAGGAAGTTCAACTCAAACATCAGAAAGAACATCTTCATGGTGAGGGTGATGGAGCACTGGGACAGGCTGCCCAGGGAGGTTGTGGAATCTCCTCCTTTGGAGATATTCAAGACCCATCTAGATGCCTACTTGTGCAGCGTAGTGCAGGTCACCTGCATTGGCAGGGGGTTGGACTCGATGACCTCTAGAGGCCCCTTCCAACCCCTATCAATCTGTGATTCTGTGATGCTGTGATTCTGTTTTATAGGCAGACACAGAGGCTATGGATCTCATCATGGAGATGGTGTCATTTATCTCACTAGAAGTGAATTAGTTTCAGAATAGTTTAATTCCTGATTTACTTTAAAACTTAGATATTGTAGTAATATATCTGGGTCAAATCTTTAATGTATGTTGAGTGTATGAAGTGATGATCAGTTCCATAAAAAGTTAGATGTTTGTTTGAATTGTTAGAGTAGGACTGGTCCCACTGAACGTGACTTGGTGCATTTCATGTGAGGGATTTTGTGAACTGCTCAGAGTTCAGGTGACACACATTCCTGCTTTTTCAGCTAAAACTCTGTTCCTAGAAGTCCCCAGAAGGTCACTGAGAGTGGTGATGCTGGACTGTATAGATGCCAATCCAGTGACTATCTCTGTGCACGCAATGTTACCTAGTTCTTTTTGTGTCACAAAGTCATAGAATCATAGAATCATTAAGGTTGGAAGAGACCTCAAGGATCATCTAGTCCAACCATCCCCCCACTACCTATTACCCACTAAACCATCTCCCTAAGTACCACATCCAACCTTTCTTTAAACACCTCCAGGGACGGTGACTCCACCACCTCCCTAGACAACCCATTCCAATGCCCGACCACCCTTTCTGAGAAGAAATTTCTCCTCATCTTCAATCTGAACCTCCCCTGGCACAACTTGCAGCCGTTCCCCCTTGTCCTGTCGCTAGTTATCTATGAGAAGTCATATCAGATTTTAACATTGCAAGAAATACAAAATCAGTGCAGCTATAACACAGGTATTTTGCATTTGCATTCTAGATGATTTACGTAGTCCCCAGGGAACACGTCCCTCAGATAAACACTGAGCTAAATTTCAGTGGCAGAAATGAGCTCACAATTGATTAAATGCTACAAAAGTCTAAAAAAGCCACTGTGCAGGTTGTTTGCTTCTTCCCTCTCCCCCCTTTTTTTCAGATTCTTAGCTCAAATTATACCTCCAGTGATGAGTAGGGCACAGGGGAGGGGAGAGAAATATCTGTGCTGTGGAATTTTTAAGGTAAGCACACTTGTTTTGGAAGTTATCATGAAAGAATATGTACGCAAGCCAGAATATCATGTGCAGTCATTTATCAGAGCAATGCGGTGTCAGACTCCATAGCCTCCTGCTTCACTTCTGCAAGGCTGCACAAACCTCGCTAGAGAAGACGGCAAGTGTGCAATCCCCACGTAAGCTGACAAGAGCTTGTTTGAATCCCTGGCGAGGCCTTGCTTGCAGCTGCAGTCGTTACCTCTTCACTAATGGGTTGTTGTCTTTTTCCTTTTTTTTTTTTTTTTCCTTCTGCTGTTTACTAAATTGTAATTATCAAGCTATTAATTCTTTCACTTTACCATTTATGATGCATTTGTGATAAAAGGTGAAAATTGGCTTTATTCTTTTTTGCGTACTAATGAGGAGGGGGAAAAGTATTATACAGTGCACGATAAACCAAATGCAATTGTGGGTTTTAGAGGTAGTTAACAATGAAGATTGCTTCAGTGCCTGCATTTAGGAGAAAATTACTAAGGTGTTTATCCCTAAGAGTGAAACCATTAGCATTAATATGAAAGAAAAAGACAGTTCTCTGAGTTACAGAGTGTAGCACTGAAGCATTTTTACTGGCATTGTGGAGAACTGATATGGTGATTTCATCCATATTTTGGGGTGAATGAAAGGTAGATATGGCGTCCCAGGTGATGGACTGCATATTTGCTTTGCTGCAGATGACAAACCATCTTTGGAAGAGCAGGATTAATACAGTTAACAAAAGCACAGTTGCAGTAAAGTGACAAATATATTATCACCTGAAGGCAGGAGGGCAATTAGAGCAGGAATATCGGGATCATCAGTGCAAAGAAGCTATTTCTGGGGGGAGGGTCTGAGTGCCAGTGCAGGTTATTTAATAGTTCCTTAGTGAAAAAGAAGGGTCACTGTGTGATGCTGGGTGTTTTTTGGCTTTGGTTTCCTGGTATGGGTTTTCGTTGTTTTTCTTTTGTTTGTTTGTTTGTTTGTTTTTAAAGTTCTGAGTTATGTTATTATAAGTTGTTTTCATTTGTCTTTTGTTTTCTTCATTTATTTTTCTTTACTTTCTTTTTTTTTTCTTCCTACCAGGTTGATGTGGTTCAATCTTACTTTATAAGGCAGCCATGATGCAAAACAATATGTGAATACAGAACAGCAAGTGCTTATGAAATGTTCTGCTGTTAGCAAATGGGGCAGTGCGATAGTGATCCATCAGCGTCCAGGGTGTGAAGGGACATCTACACCTGCCTTTCATGAGACTTAATCCTGCATGGTCTGTAACTGTAAGCAATACCAGATATGATGGGAGGAATTATTATAGCTGAAAAGAGAAGGGGAACTTGAATCTTTAAGCTTATATGTGGGAAATTGCACGAGCTCACAAATGACGAAACCAGATTGTGTCCCACTATAATTTAAAGAAGTCATTTAATAAACTAACCTCACAAGCTGGTGATTTTCAGAAAAGCTGAACATTTAGATATATCAATTCAGTCTTAGACTCATCTCAATGAAGATGAAACTAATGTCCTCATGAATTAACCTGATATAGTAACTCAGATTAAGAAATTAATGTCTTTATTTTTAATTAACTCATTCTTTCTGTTCAGGACTTCAGAGGTTCATAAAGTCTGTCCAGCAGGCAGAGATTAAAGATGTATTAATCAGTGTGAAGGAATCCATCTCTGTCCTTGCAAATACATCCTGAACTGAGGTCTGGTGTAATACCAGCTCCTGTCTGGGACTGAAGACCTAGTTCTAGAGGGAACAGGTTGATACTGAAGAACATAACTGTGGGGTATGTAAGGATAAAACAGGGAAACTGTTTTAGAAAGTTTTCAGACAAATATTTGCAAATATTAGGCATGTAAGACTATGCTTGCATTTCATGTTCAGTGTGAATCTAGTCGTGTTTCTTAAATTGTCAACCATCCATCACTCACTTTGGACCATCTTCTTGTCATCAGCTACATGAGTGAGCTAATCTCCTCCATGTTCAGAGTGTACACTGACCCCCTGAAAACCTTGAAAATTAATAGCTAAGAAGTAATGCTGCTCTTTGTCACAAAGCTGAAAATTATACCTCTGTCTTTCAGCAAAGATCACCTATCATGAATATTCTCCTTCTTCCTGTTTCCTTTTTCAGGTAAATAAATTAGTTTAAACAGAGGGAGGAGCAGCAAGATAAGTAGACACTGAATTCAGCGGTGTTGATATTGTTGTCTTCCAAATTGCAGATTAATTTTGGTATCTGTCTCAACTTTTTACTTGTATGTTCCCAGAGTTAAGAAAAGACTACTGATTTTATAGAATGTGGAGTTCATAATATTGCCTTGGAAGCCTGTCACATTACATTCAGAAAGACATTACTCTGCTAGGAACATGGACTGCATCTTTTATGTTATCTTTATACTGTTCCCGTCACCGGTGATGCACGTTTTGTCCCCAGTACAAATTCACAGAAGGAAAGGGATATTGCTGTTTTATAACAGAAGCCAGGATTGCTTCCTGTAAGGCGTGAGACTGACTGATCATTAATCAAGGGACTGATTATAATAATAATCGGCTTCCACTGCAGACTTATGGGCTAATTCTCATTTATACTAATCCCATTTTGAACTGCTCCTGGATCGTTACTGCAGCAGGCAAAAAGGGTCCTGAGAGAAGGGTCTGATATACAACCAGAACAGTGTAGAGACAATTCAGAAAAGAATCAGCCCCTGTCCTTCAGTATTTAAGCCAGAGCCCCTACATTTTCTTTGGTCTGTGTCTGAGCTCCCTTCCTTCCTCGCAGGGATGTGGCAGATGGTTTAGGCTGGCGCAGGTGGCTGGGTACCACCTGCTGCAAACTTTTCTGTTACCTTTTTCTGTGTAACTCCTTTTGCTCTTGCTGTTTGCAAAGGGTGACTGGAAATAGGAAGGAAGCAAGAGGAGAGTGTACTGATTGTTCAGTGCTTTCTTGTTGCCTGTTCTGCTGTTGCGGGGATATGCTGAAATCCTGTGAGCAAAGGCAGCAGGTTAGGGACTGTGACTTCAGTGATTGAAAAAATGTATCTGTTTATCATCTCCAAACGGAACTTAGCCCATGCTGGGCGATAGCATTTCCCACTCCGGAGTGCTGTGAAGGGAAAAATCCCCTACTGGCTGTAGGCACTAGATATTATTTCCTCTTGACCATTTGAACTTAATCGAAAATAAAATGGCCTTGTAGAAACTAAATGAAAAATTGAAAATGAAGAGGAGGAAAAAACTTTATCATCCAAATGGTTGAAGGATATGAATGAGGTTCAACGTGGCAGTGTCGGGTCCTGCACTTTGGCCACAACAACCCCAGGCAGCGCTACAGGCTGGGGGCAGGGTGGCTGGAAAGTTGTGCGGAGGAAAAGGACCTGGGGGTGTTGGTTGATGCTCGCCTGTACATGAGCCAACAGTGTGCCCAGGTGGCCAAGAAGGCCAACGGCATCCTGGCTTGTATCAAGAATGGTGTGGCCAGCAGGAGCAGGGAAGTGATTGTCCCTCTGTACTCAGCCCTGGTGAGGCCGCACCTCCAGTGCTGTGTCCAGTTTTGGGCCTCTCACCACAAGAAAGACATCGAGGCCCTGGAGCGTGTCCAGAGAAGGGCAACGAAGCTGGTGAAGGGGCTGGAGCACAGGTCTTATGAGGAGCGGCTGAGGGAACTGG
>VWZZ01003699.1:193038-262473 GCA_013399095.1 Psophia crepitans | reverse complement strand
GTCTCTTCCAACCTTAATGATTCTAGTCTAATCTGGTCTAGTCTAGTCTAATCTATTCTAATCGACAGGGGCTGTGGCTGATATTGTGGACCTCAGAGGCTGGGACTGGTATTTAGTCTCTTTTGAGATAGTGAGGGAGGTAAAAGGGAAGTCATCCCTGATATCTTGAACAGGTCAGGATGGGTTGAATTATTGTCTGTAGCTGATCATATCTCTCTCCTGACTGTAGAGAGAAACTTGAAGGCTAAGGTAGAATAGGTAACAGAAACCAGATGAAACAAGTCACATCCTTTGCACCTAGACTAGTAGTGATATTATGATGATTATGAGATATAATATGACCCAACTCCTTATCTGGATGCTTTCTCTTTGAAATGCAACTGCTGCAGGTTTCTTGCTGCTTGCTTTTACAAATAAAAAAGTTCTACAAACTTTTAAAAGTTATTTGCTTTTACCTTCCCCCAAAAGACTCCTTTTGTTTAAACAAACAAACAAACAAACAAATAAACAAACAAGCAAAAAAAACCCCAAACATTAAAAAAAAAACAAACAAACAAAAAAAAAAAAACCAAAACCCAACTGGAAAAACCAGTGAAAACCAAGTATTTATCACAGCACTTCACACTACTGTACTTTTCTTAGGAAAATCTCTTTCAGGAGGTTAAAAAAACCAAATCACATGCTTTATGCGAGGCAGTGGCTGGTGAATGACAATGTAGTCCCAGTGAAGTCAACTGGGATGTTTATGTGTGTAAGAAAATTTATTAACAGAGTGATATGGGAGGGACTGGCTTTGGCTTTAAAAAAAAAATAAATAATTTGCTGCTAAAAAATAATTTTTTACCATATTGGCAAAAACTTTCTTGAGAAACTTTTATCAACTTATTATCAACTTTTTCCTCACTGAGTTACCTGTGTCCTTTTTGAGCATCTCATCCTTGTTTGTTCACTGTCATAGATGAACAACATCCTGTCTGTTTCCAAGAATATACCCCCTCCTCCTCCACTGTTCACTAGAAATGTAGAAAAACCCTTCATAATAAGAATGACCCTTGTGGTAATCAGGGAGACAGCTTTGATTAAGAACATCTGTTAGCAGATTCCCGGCTCTAAAGTCAAGCAGAACATAAGATGAGAAGATATAGAAAGTGGCATTTCTCAAACTGTGAGGCTGGTCTCCCTGGGGAGACTCTGACCTCTTCCAGAGATACAAGCCAAGATCATAAAAAAAGAACAGACATCAAAATATGTGGAGTGTGTGTGTAGTTTGAAAAACATGACACCTTTGTTTCTGAGGTGCTGCATCTTTAAATTTCTAAGCCCTACACTTCTTAGGAGTGTGGAGAAGGACTGCACTTCTAAGCATTACACTGTGTTTCCTCCTCAAACACCTCACCACACAATGAAAAAGAAGGGACACACATAGTGACCCGCTGTTCATTGCCTCTCTCTCTCTCTCCTTCTTTTTTTGTTCTTCTCTTCCCCCTCCCCCCAGCCCCCCAACCTTTTTCTCTTATCCTTTCTGAGCAGACAAGGCTGTCTATTAGCAATGGCAACACAGGGAAACATTAGAATTCATTTTAGTTTTAAGTTCTGCTCATGTAATATGGTGATGTGGAAGAAGTTGCTTCTTAACAAATTCTATTCTGAGTTGGATAAAAGCTTTTGTTAACCCAGCAGTCTTTCCTCAGTATTGTTTAGGAGGAAATACTTAGAAAACAGTAAATAACCAAGCTTAGCTTCAGTGAACTTTGTGATACAACTTCCTAGATTCTTTCAGTCAGCAAGGTAGGGTTGTCCTGAGGTGAACATTAGATCCAGAGTGTTATGTTTGATAACAACCCATAAACTAATCCTTCATAAGCATCTATGTATCTAAGTGTAGTCTATCTGACTTTGCTGCTCAATGCCTTTGTTTCCTTTTCTGAAGGCATGAAGTTGCTGATGTTACTTGGAAAGGATTCTAATCTCTAATAAAAAAACCAAACATACACGTCCTATTTATATTTATGTGAAAACAACACAAATTTCAAAACTCATTAAAAATATTGCTCTTCATGAAGAGCTTTCATTTGCTCATTATGAAAAGCAGAATAAAAGATTATAAATCAAAATTACAGAGAAACTAGATGATAAGCATTTTCTTCTCTGCTAAGTTGTTCCCTAGAAGCTAGTAGAAAAAAGCAAGCATTCACAGAAGGGTGAAATGCGGACACAGGGACAGCATCCCAAGGATCAGTATTGGAAGTATTATCTAAGCATGAATGGATCAGATTATGAAAGCCGAAGTGTTGCTGGAGCTGAAACTTTTGAGAAATGTATAATGCAATGAGACAGGTTTGTATGGGTACACTGACAGCAAAAGAGCAAGAAAAATATGGGGCTTCTCCTGAAATGAGTGAGTGGCCTAATGTTAATGAACACTGAAAGGGCTAACAACCTTAGGTGACTCTCTATTCCAGCCTTTATGGACAAAGTGTGCCCTTATGCCTCCAAGGTCTTTATGCTTCACAGGAAAGTTTGAAGAAGATATATCCTTCACAATGGACATGTTAGTTCAGCTGGGTGTATCCCATTCAATATAACAGGATGGGCTGCATCTGAGCATGTTGAGGGAACTGCTCTACATCATTGTGAGGCCATTCTGTCATTTTTGAAAAATCGTGTAAGATACCTGATAAAAGGCAAATGTGACACCTATTTAGGTGCAACATAATCACCTAGTGATTTTCTTGCTAACTTCTTCAACAACAGGTAGACATCTATAACTGTATGAGGATTAGTGTCAGGTTTCTTTCTGCATTCAGTTATAAAGGAAAAGAAACGTAAAAAGTTATGCTGCCTCCTTTCAACTTTTTGAAAAGGTTTATTTTGTTTCTATCCAGACCTGATGCTTGTTCTCAAGTATAACATCTCTCACAAGAAGAGTGGTGACTTTATTTCAGATTTCTTACCGTACTTATCAGTAAAGTCTTAGTCATAATACTCAAGAGAGTATTAGAGACTGATGTCAAGCTGCAAAGTGCTGTAAGCATGACAAATCTTCACTTTAACTCTCGGAATTGAGATTTCCTTTTGAGGAGATGTGATTTCCTTTCGTCTCTTCCCTTTGGCATTTACTGACTTTGGAATGTTCCATATTTTCCCCTCGTTGAGTAGCAAATGGCGTTTAGTACTGTTCTTGAATAATTTTTTTAAAAGTCACTTTTAGAGCAGGAAACAATTAAAGGAGATATTAGCATGCCAGCTGCACAGACACACTGTTACTTATTTTATAGGAGAACCAGGCAAAATATAGAAACAACACCATTGAAAAATCTGTAAAACATTTGGATCTATTTCCTTGTACCTCTGAACATTCACAAAGCCCAGATGAACTTGGATTTTGGTTCTTCTTATTGCAGAGATACATGTAAATTATAAAATCTGGAATAAGAATTGAACTATCAAATGAACAAAAATAATTGTATCTTAGTCCTTTGTCTTGTATATATAATATGTATACATTATTGCAAGGGTTATAGTATGTTTATTGGAAATTGTATTTATTCTTTTTCTTATTATATATTATTATGTTGGGGTTCTTGGTGAACAGAGGGAAAAAAACCCCACACTTTTATTTAAATCCAAGGAAAGATTACTTATGTTTGACCTTGGAGTCCTTGACTCTGTAATGAACAATCATGCCAATAGAAAAAATCCGAGAAGAAAAAGTCAAAATGAAAAAAAAAAAAGAATGTAAACAACTAAGTTAGTAATAGAAAAACAAGTGGATGTCCCCAATCCAGTTTGTGTAGAATATTTAATGCCTGTGAAAATGGATCACTGTAAATATGACACTAAAGTATTTTGGCTGTTTAATCATCATCAGCAATAAAATCACAATAAAAATATCAAAATTAAATTATTTCATATCCTTAAAATCATAATTATGCTCAAGCATGAACCAGAACGCATAGGTAAATGACTCCAACTCAAGAATAGCAGTTTCCAAAGCTGAACACTGTGTCCCTTTGGAATGTTTCAGTGTGTAAAATTAGGAACCCAGAGTCTCTTGGTATCAAGGAAAGCCATTAAGTGTTCCTGGGGAGTGATTCTGGGAGTCCTCACCCTGCAGAAAGTCACTGTGAGTAACTTAAACAGGGATGTGTGAACTAATTTCTTCCTAGTTTGCCATAAATATCTATAAATGAGCATGCAAAGTTTTGAGCAATTCCTAGAGGTGGATCAAATCACTAAGCAGAGCTCGTTCTTTGTAAAAGGTTGTGCAGAATAATCACACAGTAGTTGCTTTTTGAAATCTCTATGCTCAGAAAGACAGGTCATTTGGACTGGGATTTAGGTTCTGTACCAAAACATCTACTTTTAGGTGTCTACATGGGAGCTAGTCATTGTATAAATGTTCAGCTTACTCTAAAACCAATAATAGATAAACAAACAAACAAATTAGATTACTAAAGAGACTATTTTTCATCAGCAGAAACAATCTTCAGTCCATTAATTGCATTGACTATCTTATCATTATCTATGATAGAAGCTTAGGTAGCCTGCAGATACGCATAGACAGCTAAATTAAGGAGCCTTAATCCACAAGTTTAACTCCACATAAGGTTTCCATTGCCTGCTCAGCCTGAAGCATTCCTGGCCTTGTTCAGCTCGTCCTACAAAGGTGACTACTTGATAATCATGGTGCAGAACTAGGTGACTGATGCAAAACGAAGAAAATCTAGGTCACAGGGAAGTGCAGAGACACCCTTGTTCTGGCAGAAGAGCCTGGGATCTGAGGGTCAGAAAGGGATGGGGTGTATGTCTCTGTATTTAGTAGCACTCTCTGCACAAACTTGGAGACCTTGGGTGTAGCCTTGCATTGGTTGTTAATCCAGTGGCTATCCAATGTAGATGGCAGACAAAGGCCTGGGAACAGAGACATATCTCCAGTCATTGTCTCACCTGAACCAGCAACGTGTAGAATCCTTTTTGTATGACACCTTCTTTGTTTCTCCCCAGTGCTGCCCTGCTTCTTACACATCCAGTTTCATGTGGGTGAGATAGCATATGGCCTGATCCACTCTGTGCTCTAGTTTGGTAGTTAATAAACTCTCCTGGGATGCCAGTGGTGATAGTTTAGAGATTTTGAAATTCTGAGTAAGTCTCAAAGCAGAATCCTGCCCTTAAATTGCCTATTAGTCTGCTATTTTGGAGCTTAGTCTATGAACTTTTTCCTGTAACAGGTGAAATATTTTGAATGATATATAAGAAAGCCCTTGGGTAAAAGATACATCATGAATAAATGATAATGGTCAACACGAAAGTCTATTCACAGAAAGTATTATCAATCAACATGAGTGACTACTGAGAGAGATTTAAGGCTGAGACTTTTAAAAAAGCATAGGTAATCCATTTCCCTTCAATTTCCAGCAACAACTGAGGATATATAGGTAACCTAAATGGTTTTAAAAATCTTAGCTTAAATTATTAACAGAGTGAAAAATACAGGACTTGATATTGCATCCTGCTGCTCCTATAAATGGTCCAATATTGATATGTGTATTCCTTGCTTTATCAGACCTTCCTGCACCTCAATATCTCTGGAGAACTGATTCTGTCAGGAGGATTCTGATCCTGACCGACTGTTGCCATGGTATTGTGTTATTCTGGGCTGTGATCAAGAAGAGCAAACAAATTTGAAAAAGAAACTGGCTTTAAAATATACTCTTAAGCCACAGTGCTCGAGACTAGTTTTTTGCAAACTAGATCTTGATTCTTGTATGATATGGCACACGTTAAATACTTTTAAAAACCATATCCATAATCAGAAATGTTGTTGTGACAATAAATACATACATAAATAGAGGAAAATACAGGAGGAGAAAATTGGGCCAATTCTCATACTATTTTAATTGTTCATTTTTATTCAATTGCAGTATCCAACCCTGAACTGAAACCTCCAGCTTCTCTGGGAACATTTGAAAGAGCAAAACTTTTTGCAAATTAGATTCCTGTTTTACTAGGCCCTGTTCCAAAGCTGGTGGGAGTCAATGAATGTCTTTTTGATATCACTGAGCTTTTGATTTGAATGCATAATAAGGAGTTTGTACCTGTCTTCCATCCCTAGACAGTAATATAGCTTTTCTTTTACACCTGTTAGTATTCATTTAATTGCAAGTCATGTATTGAAAGTGCTGCAGAAGGTTCTAGAAATACATGAGATGGTACTTTCTGTATGTAGGTACTGGCATAATAAGTTCATATTCTTACAGGACAGAGCTTCCTTGGTAGGAAAAGGGGAAAAAAACAATCAACACATCCTAAAGGAAATCCTGGTGGTGTATTATCTAGGGTAGTGACACCAGAAGGATGCACAAGTTTCAGTAAGCAGTATTTAAAACAGTAAAACAAGCAATGTTAAATTATTTAGGGAATGAGGGAAATTTTCAGCAAGTTCATTATTTACAAATGGATAATTTCCTGTTCCAAATTACTGAGCACGTTCTTCCTATTGCACAGGCAGAATTCACAGCCATGAGGGACCAATACATGCGAGGTGGAGAAGGCTTCATTATCTGCTATTCCATCACAGACCGCCAATCATTTCAAGAAGCTGCTGAGTTTAAGGAACTCATTTATCGTGTCCGGCACACCTATGACATCCCCTTGGTGCTGGTAGGAAACAAAATAGATCTTGAAGAATTCAGACAGGTAAGCAACTTCTCTGCTGTTTTTGGCTTGGTTTTCCTTGGCTACCTTAGGGATTTCTGTAGCATATGTTGTACAGTACTACTGCGAATTATTAGCACAAGATGAGGTTCAATCAAAGAACATGCTAGGATTGGTAATAAATTAAAGACTTAGCAGTACTTTTCCTTCTTATGTTATGGATCTTAAAGTAGTCTTGGCCAATCATAGAATCATAGAATGGTTTGAGTTGGAAGGCACCGTAAAAGAACATCTGGTTCCAACCCCTCTGCCATAGGCAGAGATGCCACCCACTAGATCAGGTTGGCCAGGGCCCCATCCAACATGTCCTTGAATACTGCCAGGGATGGGACCTCCACAGCTTCTCTGGGCACCCTGTGCCAGGGCCTCACCACCCTCACAGGGAAGAATTTCCTCCTATTGTCTAATCTAAATACACTCTCTTTTAGTACAAAACCATTGTCCCTTGTCCTACCATTATCTACCCAAGTAAAAAGTCCCTCTCCATCCTTTTTATAAGACCCCTTTAAATATTGAAAGACTGCAATGTGGTCACCCCAGAGCCTTCTAGCCTTCTCTTCTCTGGGCTGAACATCCCCAACTCTCTCAGCCTTTCCTCACAGAAGAGGTGCTCCAGACCTCTGATCATCTTTATGACCCTCCTCTGGACTCGCTCCAACAGGTCCACATCTTCCTTGTGCTGGGAGCCCTAGACCTGGATGGACATCCAAATGTTCTTCATATTTACTTGAAAAAGAATCCAATTATTTTAACTGAAAATTATCTGTAAGATCCATACGGAAATAGATTCAGCCAGGATCTTCATGGCAAAAAAAATGTTTTATTTGAAAGTTACTAACCATTAAATACAGATTTATTTTTTTTATAAATGTATTAAATTTAATTAAATTTATCTCAAACTGAGACTGAATAAAAATTCTAGTTAAAATATATAACTGCATATAAGATTATCTTTGTCTGAAAAGCCAGTGATTGTGTTATTACAGTGTTCAGGTAAGATGAAGACATCCAAGATTTGAGTCCACTTTGATTTGTATGCAAAATTTGAGCCATTACCCTCCATAAAGCAGTAGATTTATTTGACTACGAGGGCACTGACTGTGGCTCTCAAAGTCTCTAGTAATCTTTGCTCACTCTTTTCCTTTTCCTCCCTCTCCGCTTCCTCCTTGCTGTTTGTGCTGATGTATGTGTGTGCAAGGAAGTGAATTAGAGAGAGACCATCTCAAAAATAGCTTGATATTGATCTGGTACAGAATGGAAAATAACCTTAATCTTCAACAGAAACTTCAAAAGAAGAAAAAAAAGCAAACAAAAAAAAAAAAAAGATAAAAAAAGCATAACCAAAAAAAACAAAAAAAACCCCAAACCCAAAAAACCCACACACACACACAAAAACCCCCCCCCCAACCCCAAAACCCACCAAAAAAAAAAAAGATAAAAAAAGCATAACCAAAAAAAACAAAAAAAACCCCAAACAAAAAAAATCCTTTATGGAAATCTTAAGAGGTTCTTCATGTACACTACAATTGCTTTCAAATGACTGCCTTCTTTGCAGACATATGTAGCAGTTAAATAAAATGGTGTTTAAAATGGTGTTTTTCAGTTCATTAGCATCTGTGCTCACATGATCTTGTCTACTCTTTTCCACTTATCCTGTCACTCTTCTCCCCATTTCTTTGTCGTCTTCTACCTGAAGTAAATTCCAGGCAGTGTTAAGCCTGAAATTAGTCCTGAAGTTCTAATGATGTACATTTAAAACTTCACATCTGTTTCCAGATAGTTGACTTTCTCCCTAAACCAGACTGTCACCCTAACGGTGACAATCCAGCTGCAGTTTAACTTGCAGCTTGAGGCTTCAGATAACAGTGCCATGTGCAACGTGCAGTACAATCTGTGCAGCTTCTGCGATACTTACGTATATCTATGGGGGAGGGATGTGGATTCAGTTGTTCTGCTGAAAGAACAGGACATGGGATCTGATCCCAACAGAAATAGGGTGTGATTGATTAGCTACAGTTACTAATAGATGAAGTTTTCAGGAATACCCTGTTCAATAAGTAATATGGAGACCCCCTTCCAGGGATATTTGGTACTACCTCTTCTTGATCTTATGTTTTTTTTGGCTTTTATATTTTAATCACTGTCAATGCATATAAAAACATATACCTGATTAAAATTATTGACATGCTCCTTGATGATCTCGTCTGGTTTCCCAAACAGGAAAAGTAATGTGCATGATTGTCTGAATTTGATATCATAAATAGCACTCAAGAATAAAGGGCATGGGGAAACTCTTGGCAATGACGTTAGAAATTATGTTTTTGTGACGGGACAGACACACAAAAAACTATTATAAAAAGTTGTCACTGAAGATCCTGCCTGAATACATATCAAGACAATTCCAAATTGTGGTCCTATATTTTTTTAAAAGCTTTCAATAAGCCAGGTATTAGGTCTTCAGAATCTTTTCTCCATAAGCCCTCTACAACTGTCAACAAGTACGGCAATCTCAGAAGGCTTTTCTCAAATATTCTGCAAGCCAAACTTTGAGCTGTGAGACACCCTTACATCAAAGACTACTCAAATAATACAATGCGGATCTGCTCCTTCAAATAAAACACTTGAACATGACTATGTCTACATAAGGAAGTAGGATGAATCAGTAGGAGAAAACCTGTAACACAAAATGGTTTATTGTGATGTCCGCATTTCAGGGTTTTTTTTTAAACTTTGGACTAGCTCTATTCCAGGGCCATTTTCTCCATGACTAGTTGGTGTTTAAGTGTTGAAGTGCTCCTGGCTGAACTCTATCTTTACCTAAATTTCATGTGTAGCTCAGATCATTTTCTCAGAGAGCACTCCACAATTCAAAGCAAAGCATGGTTAAGTGGCTGTTATTAGGAGATACAACTCAAAGTGCCTCTCCAACCTAAACCAAAGCATTAGTGTGTGGGAGGTCATCTCTGTGTCCACCTTTAAGTGCACGTTAGCGGGCTCCAGCAGCTCATTATTTCAGAACTGGGACATGAGGTTGTGTCGTATGTTTAACAAACACTGAAATAAGTTATATCTATGCTTACTTGTCAGGTTAAGCAATATCTAAGTAACATGATGAACTGTGGAAAAGTAGATTGAAAGGAATTTTTCCAAGGTCATGTACTGTAGTTACAGCTTCGTTGAAAGCTCTTCGATGGTCAGGAGTGGTAGCCAGCTAACTCTGGGGTGACAGACAGCAACGAGCTGAGGAAGGACGGCATTAACATGTCAGGGAACGAACAGTGAGGTACGCAAACATAGCAAATTCAAAACCAGCTGAGAAATAGTAGGTGTCAGAATGCAAGTAGCCAGATTAGAATTTGGCCAGGGCACCAGGGCTAATAGTGTTACTTTGTTTAACAACAATTTTCTCCTGTGAAATTCATTAAAGCTACTGTAATGTTATTCATAGTATTTGGAAACATAACATTAAGTTCAACGTTCCTAGGCATCATTTCCATTTAATGACAACTTTGCAACAATCAGACGGGCTGTAGGAGCTCGATCAGGCAAAGCTCTTGTTTGAAATGCAATCCCCTACACAATGCAATTAATGATGTATGTCGCTTGCCTCAAATCTATCAACAGGACTACAGGAATAAAACTAATCTGCAATTAAAATTTTGTGTGAGGAGAAACACTACTGAAAAACAAAACCAACCAGCTTATTATTTTTACATAATGGGGTTTTTTTTAAGGTTTCAGTGAAATTATTGTTGTCTTTAAGTGTGCCTGTCATTTTTAATGTCTTATGTGGGCTTGTCTGTATTCCTTCTTAAAACAAGTTTTAATTACATTCATCAGACCAAAGAATAAACATTTTCCATTTTCTCTAGAACTGTGTAGGGGAACAACAGTGTAAAAACTGTTGGGAAAAAATATAATTACTCATTATCTTGACATAGATATCCAACCTGGTGCCAAGGTGCCCTCCATCCTCTATTCCCTTCCATCCATTTGTACTGCAACTACATCCAGGCCTTTCTGACCTTGTTCTGGTTTGTATTCAGAGATTCACTGGGAAAGTGAAAGAACATGAATGATTAAGGCATTCATTTAGGTCCATTCCTTGATTTTTAACCATTGCTCTAAGAAATATTTAAGTATTATATGTATTTTATCCCATAGCTTTTTGATGTAAAAAAAATAGATCAGTAAGTACTTCATCAGATACAATTTTAATTTCACTGTTTTCTAACATTGAAGTAATTAGATTGATAAAGATGAGCTGTATGTTTTTTAATATCATTAGAGTTTCAGAAACATTTAGGACCAGCTGATATGAAGCACAATACATATTTATACTTCAGGTAAGCTTTGTCACTTTATATCAGGTGAGCATCTGGTTATTACTGAAATTTAAAATCTGTATAATAGATAAATATGTAATTAAAATATATTCATCTTTAAAAAATAAAATAAACAGCTCATCCTATTTGAGCTTATGCCATGTTAATACTAAATTGCAGTTTTTAATTAAAAAAAAAGAAATATTTTTTGAGAGCAGCCCTGAGGAGAAGGCCTTGTGGGTACTGGTTAATGAGAAGCTCACCATGAGCCGGCAGTGTGCGCTGGCAGCCCAGAAAGCCACCCGTGTCCTGGGCTGCATCAAACCAGTGCGGCCAGCAGGGCCAGGGAGGGGATTCTGCCCCTCTGCCCTGCTCTGCTGAGACCCCCCTGCAGTGCTGTGTCCAGCTCGGGGGAACCCCAGGACAGGAGAGACATGGAGCTGCTGGAGTGAGTCCAGAGGAGGGCCACAAGGCTGATTAGAGGGCTGGAGCACCTCTCGTATGAGGACAGGCTGAGAGAGTTGGGGTTGTTCAGCCTGGAGATGAGAAGGCTCTGGGAGGACCTAATTGCGGCCTTCTGGTACCTAAAGGGGCCTACAGGAAATTGGGAGAGGGGATGTTTGCCAGGGACTGTAGTGACAGAGCAGGCTGTATTGCGGTTAAACTAAGAGGAGGAATTTAGATTACATGGTAGGAAGAAATTCTTCTGTGTGAGGGTGCTGAGGCCCTGGCACAGGGTGCCTCGAGAAGCTGTGGCTGCCCCTGGATCCCTGACAGTGCCCAAGGCCAGGTTGGATGGGGCTTTGGGCAGCCTGGGCTGGTGGGGGGTGTCCCTGCCCATGGCAGGGGGTTGGAACTAGATGATCCTTGTAGTCCCTTCCAACCCAAACTGTTCTATCATTCTATGATTCCATTTTATAATAAAGTCATGTGGCACTGCTGAAAGGTTGTTTGGAAAAGATATCCATAAGACACTGCCTGCTGATTACTGCTTTATATTACAGTCAGCAATTGAGAGGGCAACTAACTACATAAGACCCTTTGAACATGATGTCGTAGCTCTGAGATGGAAAGAATAGATGCTTTCTAGAAGATTTTTCAGATTTAAAATGTAGACGTGAGAACTTCTCTGGAAATTATACCTATGTAGAAATTACACAGCCTTCATTGAGCAGTTTTTCCTACATGCTTTAGTCTGAACCCTGTGGAATAAGCTGTGGGTTCTGTCAAGTCCATGGATAACATGTTGATGTCCATTCAGTCCAAGGTTCCAAGGAATCTTCAGCACTTGGCATCTTTGGGAAGCCTCTCATCAAAGTAGTTTTGGCAGTATACTCTTGGCCCTGAAAAGAAGTATGCAGTTGTTTACCCTTCTACGCACGAGTTGTCTTATTGCCTTCAAGCACAAATCTGAGCAGGAGCAGTGTTTTTGAAAGCACCTCCTTTCTTCTCTCTCTCTCTCCAGTCTCCCTCCTTCAGTAGAAAATATGAAATCAACATGAAAGGTGTCTGTAACATGGAGCAATATCTTAATTGGAGTGCAAATGAATTACAGGGGCTGCACTATATTTTCTTTCTAAATTTTTATTATACCATAAGATAATTCTCAAACCTGTATTACAGTGGCTCAATATAGTCTCATGATTTGAACCAGCTGCCCGCAGAATATTCTTACTGCAGTGAGGTTTTACTCTGGAATTTGTTCAAGATGAGCTGACTGGTTATCCGATACCGAGAGCATCAACTTTTAGATTTCTCATTTTGACAGTTGCTCTATTTTCATGCTGGCTTCTAAAACATTGAAATATCTGTTCAGTTTGAGACAACTAATTTAAAAAAAAAACCCAACCAAAACCGAAAACCAAACTTGTTTTGTTTTGGTTTATTTTATATGAATAACTGTTCAGTATACTTCAAATATTGTCAGTCTATACTTTCTGGTGCCTAGCCAAGACACTTAAAATACTTATAAAATATGCCATTATATTTTATTTTAACTTTCTGGTGCATGACTATAAAGCACTATTACTAGATGCTTTCTTACTCATTAGTAATAAATTTGCAATAGTCTGAACTTCTTTCTTTAGCATCAGGCTGAGTTCTTTTGCTTTTTGGAATTAAAACTGCTCTCAAATCTGTAAATTTCTTTTACCATCAGCAGCTCCATTTTCTCTTAAAGACATTTGGGTGGAAGAGTCTGTCTACCAGACTCGTGTTTCCCATTTATCAGTCCAGTGCCCTACAAAAAGAGTGAGATGTTTCATTGTTTCTTCTGAACTTTCTAACTGCTAGTCAAGGGAAATGTATTTTGCTGATATTTACTGACAAAGAATAGTATACATTTAACATTAGACTAAACGAACTGGCCAGATGATCTATGAAATGAATGCAGAAGACTAGCAATTATCACATATTAAAGAATCATATAATCATTTTGGTTGGAAAATACCTTTAAGATCATCAAATCCAACCATTAGCCTAGCACTGCCAAGTCCACCACTAAACCATATTCCCTAAACACCACATCTACATATCTTTTAAGTACCTCCAGGGAGGAAGTGTACCATAAAAAGGGATGATTCGGCCCATGGAGATGTCTGTCTTTCTGTTGAGTGCAGAGGGAGGCATGGCCAATTTTCTTCCTAGGCTTTATACAGCAATACTTGGGTGAGATGAAAACTAAAAATAATTGTGACATCGTTTCAGTCAAGAATGTAAACTTACTGATTCATTCTGTTGTTACTCTTGGTGCTAACTACAAACTAGGCTTTTGAAGTGTGCTCAGATTTGCTTTGCTGTTTGAATGAATAAAATTTGACAGTCATTATTAGATGGTGCTCGCTTCTTCTAAAGATCTGTGTGAGCTGATCTTAACAATATCTCAGATGTATTTAGGCAGGTTTACCCTAAATAATGGCTACAAAAACAAAGTGCTCTCCTTAATGGAAACAAGGCAGAAGAAAATATGGCACAGAAGGGAAAATTCTTCAAAAGTATTCATCTGAATGTTGCAATTATTTTTTTTCTTAATTTGTTCATGCATCTTGATGTCATCTTGGCTGTTGCTTTTCCATGGACATCCATGCAGTTCCATTTTGTTAGCATGAACGCTTGCTGAAAATGAATTAAATTTTTATGGAGCTGCCTTTGCCACTTACATTTGCTTGACTACATATTGACTTTCCCCCATGACATCACATCATATTCTTCCTTTGCTCTTCAAGTTCTGAATAATGTAACCCATTTTTGATGTTTTTGATGGAGCTATGACAGTTGTCTGAGTATTTGGAAGTAAAACCACTGAAGTCATGATGTTTTATGATCTTAGAAAACTACCAAAGTTTTGATAATCGCTTTCTTACATTACGGAAATATATATCTGGATTCTGTCATGTTTCTCTACACCCCTAATTTGTGTTTAAAAAAAAAAAAAGTGCTTTTCTATGAAAATGCAGTTGAAGTCAATTTGGCAGTTGCAGTCTCTTGGAAGGAAATTCTATTATTATTAAATTAACTGTCTCTAACAATCTTTATTTAGACATAGTTTACCTCTATGTGATTACAATGCTTTTATATTTCCACAAAAAAAACCCCAAATCATAGATTCATATTACCCAGGCTGCAGTAAGCACAATCAGACACACAGACAATTTTAATAAAACTGCTGGCTCATTTCTCAATTCAGAGTTATGTTAACCTCTATTGAACCATTCAGTAAGCCCTGTAATCCCTTCAACAGAGAGCAGAAGGCAATTGAAGGGGACTAAGATGCAGACAATAAGCTGCTCTGTGAGAGAAAAAAACAACAGTGAAACAATAGCTAAACTGGAGACAAAAAGCTTTTATAGCATAAAAACTGAATATGTAGAGACAAAAATATAGGCAACTAATTGCTTGTAGCCAGAGCAGGACCAGGCAGGACATATAGCAATGGGTATACACTGGGGATGGTGCTGCAAGGTCACATCATAGCTAGGGATATTAAACAGCAACACACATTATATTGTTTTAAAATGCTCCCAGTACTTGTTATTTCTACCTGTCTTACCTTCTGCCTTCACCTCAGAGATTTTGTCCTTCCCACGTACCAAATCCTGACTTGGTGTGGCTATGTTTGACTCCTGTGGGATAACACCTCAGAGGGGAGGTGTGAAGCTACAGAGATACTCTCTCACCTCTTGTCTTAATCAAGATTGTCCCTCAAGGTGGACTTGGACTATGAGATTTGTCTGGTTTGTCTGTAAATTGGGAGATTATCTGTTGTGGAGACTTTAATGTACTTTTCATTTGGCAGCCATGTCAGCAGGATCTTTCTTCTTAACTAAAACAAGCAAGTGCTATTGGAAAGCTACCCACACAAGCCTACTGCAAAATGGCCTTGAGTAGGTTTGTTTGTGAGTAAGTTCAAGATGCTGTTCCATTCCTCAGATCCTCTCAGAGGGAAATTCATTGGTTACACAGGGACCACACAGAGGTACAGCTGCAAAGAAAAACACAGCGGTATCATTTGTTGGGTGACTAAGGTTTAGTCAGTAGCCTGTACTGATTCCTGTGCTCAGAATCAAAATCTGTGAGGAAGCTAATTATCCCTGAAGGACTTCTATAGATCATTTTTTGCCAGCACAGAAAGGCATAAGGAAGGAATTGTGTGTGACTCTCACTTCAGTTCCTGCCCTGCTCTAGGAACAGTGCTCCAAAAGTCAGGTTGCAAAATTCAGAGTTATTAAATTTCATTGTTATTGGAATCTTCATTGTCTTGTCTGTGAATCTTCCTTCCGCACACTGTGCACAAGCCGCATCAACCTGTTCTTAATGCAGAAAGGGTAGAAGCATGAACATACCACATTAGGCAGTACTAACTGGAGCACCGTTTTCCTCTCCACCATCCGTGCCTGAAGCAATATGACCTCTCATCTCTCAAGATTTATCCTCTCATTTTCTGCACATGGGAACATATATGTGAAGCAGTATGACATGCAATGGGAAGGTATCTTTTTATATACATACTGCCATTTTTACATCAGCAGAATCAAAATTTCAGCCTAACTCATATATTATTTACTACAGTTCCAGTTCAGGAAACTATTTAAGCATATGCTTAATTAGGGTAGAACTAATGCATGTTCTTCATGTTAATCTGTACTTGAGCGAAGATGTTCTCCTGAAAGTGAGACAGTAATGAGCAACTTCATAAAAATGAAAGACCCTTGGCAAAATAGCTGATTAATATAGCAGGCAACATTTACTGAGTGTATTGTTTATGTAAAAATGTGAAGTGCTGGTAGCAAAGATAGTTTCCTGTGTGTTTTTGCAGTAGTAGCTCAAATTACTTGAAAGAAGAAATTTTGCCAGAATTTGATTACAGCTCATCATGGTGTCACAAATAATAAGAGCATGACCTAGCATTTAAAGAAAAGAAGATTAATCAGTTTAATCATCTTTGGTGTTTGAAGATTTCCTTAACGATTAATTTTCTTTTTTTTTTCCCCCCAGATGAATTAAGAAGTTAGAGAGATTTGTTTTTATCCAGATCTAACAACTTGTCTAAGAATAGCAATGTGTTACCTTCACACACTCAGACGTTGTTTAAGCTGTGCAGTCATGGAAAGACACCCCCCCAAAAAAAAAGAAAGAAAAAAAAAGGTCCCCCAAACCCTTACCAAAATAAAATGAAGGGCTAATATCTCTGTTTTATATTCCTTCTGGAAACTTCCAACATCTCATCCACAGTGTCCAAATTTTACACTATAAATGTATTTATAATGTCAGCTTCTAAATCTCTGAGTAAATTGTTTGATCTAGCATATTTAATTCAAGGTCCAGGAAATTACCTGTGATAAAATGACATTGAAGTATATCACTACAGTTAAAACTCAAAATGTTAAATGTCTATAAAATGTCAGAACACAAGTTTTTGTGTAACAGACATTAATGGTATTAATCCCACAGTTTTACTGATCAGAACCCCAGACCCATCTGTGAGTCAGTGTATGGTACGTTGTTTATTTGAAATTAATTGATATTGTAGTTAATACAGTTTAGTGTCTTCATCCACCTTGTCCTGATGGGTGCTATTTCAAAAAGAAAAAAGGATGGGCATCCCTGCTGTAATGGCTGCATTTCTTTCCTCTGTTTCTCAGGGAATGCTCTTTCCCCTGTTTCCATAAATGTCATTTTTACCACATACTACAATCCAAAAAGATTAATAAATAGAAAAATAATGTCTTGTCAATTTTTTAAAATTATCCGGTACAAGAAATGACACAAATGTGCAGGGGTTTGTGTGCGCTTCTGTGTGTCTGCACCTTTTAACATCGTAACCTAACACCAGCAATGTGCTCGATGTAGAATATTCATCAGCACCACGGGCCACCCATTGGGTATTCCTGTCATAAATAGTTAGTCACTGAAATTTTGAATTTGCTTTACATCTTCGCTGGGATGGTGGGGAAGGCAGTGCCTTTACACTTAATGATGTTTGTCATTACCAAAACTATGCGAAAATTCTTCCATTCTTTTCCTAGCTGTGACTCATACACTGTCTTATTTCATTATTATTTAAAAAGTGAAGTTTCTTACTAAGACTACATTCATTTCCACAGGTCACAATTTCCTGGATTTTTAAACCTGATGAATGTATGAGATACATACATTTTGCCAGTTTTTCCCCTGGTCTGAAATTTCAGTGATATTACCCCAGACCTGTTTAGTCCCAGCCCGCTGAAACCACAGACCATACCTAGCCATTTTCCTATTATTGTGTCAAACCTTTGTAGCAATTGCTTCAAAGCGCACACGAGTTATTGCCACAGAATCCTGGTCTATTTTCCACTGAAGTCAAGCACAAGGTTTATGCTGACTGCAGGCGATCAGGCATTATCAGAGCATTTCCACTTAATGAATTCTGAACTGATGCAGGAATGTGGGCTTCAAGTGGCATTCTCAGTCTCTTTTGCTCTCTTATTGTATCATATGAAGAAAATTGTGTGTGTTTTCTCTATTTCATTAAAAATAGACTTTTTAACACGTTTGTTATAGGGCATTTGGTTTAGGTTCAGAAGGAATTTCAGGTGGTTGTGTCCTTCGTGAAATCGGAAGAGAAGGTGGAAGAGCAGGAAGTTGGAAGAGGAAGCAGAGAAGGTGATCTATACATTGTGCATTAAGCATTCATCAGATTTAGTGGTATCTGACTTGATTTGGGCTACAGACCTGTGTAGCTACTTTCCAGATGCACTCTACTAAAAAGATGTTGTTTGTGGAGAAGTTGTGTCTTCCTTTTAGTCCAATTTTCTTTCCCATCTGAGGTGAATGAGTTGATTTCACTGATGATTGCCTGTGACAAAATGAATCGGTGACTGGTTATGCCAGTTAACCTTTTCAGGACTGTAATGTTCCCAAAACTCGTAGGGAGTTGAGAATAGTTTAATCTGTAGTTACGATAATCCCTGAGATCTGCCAGGANAAAAAAAAGCAAAAAAAAAGGAATGGCAATGTTATAAAAATAATAGACAGGTCAGCAACACTTCGTGATCGGAGACTGAAGCCTGAAAGTCCTTTGGAAAATATCAGACAGTACTTCAGACATGGTGGTGGCTGCAAATGAAGTCTTTCTTGACCCTCTGAATAAGTGCTGTATAAGACTTTTAAAAGTGTTTGATATTGCCATACTTCTGAATACAAACAGTATTTCACTGCTACATCTGACGTCTTTGCCCTTGCTAGGGTTTTGTACCTCATTTGATAAACACTTGAGACTGTGAGGAGGAAGAAGTAGAAGGCGGGGAGGGGTCATAGGTCTCAGTTCATTAATTACTGGCTTTTCTTGCTGAAAGAATGTGTTTCAGTCCTTTGTGTTTATTGAGAGGGAACCAGTACCAGAGAATTGTGTCTAAGGATAATTCGTAGATGAAGAGTGCCCATATAACATCAAAAATCCAGGGAAGTCAGCACACTTTTTCCTTCAAACTCTGTGGAATCTGGAATATAAAGACGTGGCTAGATGGGACAATTGTAAAAGTGCCCTTCAGAAGTAAGCACTTCTGAAAATCTTTCATAACATTCTTAGTAACGGGGGTGAAAAATTTAAAGGTAGTAAGAACTGAATTTTCATCTGTGCCAATGCTCTGTCTATCTGAGGTGCAATTAGTTTTTCCAGAATGTGCTGGAGAAACTCCCGCTGTTTGTACTACAACGTTCTGTGGACAGAAAGAGTGCTTCATTCTCCTGTGCTGTCAACCTAGCACCAATTATGTAATTTAAATTTAATGTTAAAAAAAAAATAATGAAATACTGCTTTTACTAATTTTGGAACCACAACACATAAAAATAATTTTTTATTTGTCCTGATTAGCTGACATTTTCAATAGGAAACATCTGTAAAAGAGAAATTGCTTTTTATGGAGCACAGGTAAAAAGGCCCTAAGGGAAAGAGAAGATAATTAATAAAAAAATTGTAAAAAACTATGGAATATTTCTGATAAGATTTTTTTAATTCCCATTTTGCACTTAAGTTAAAGGCTTACTGTTATGCCAAACTTACATGGTAGTACAGAAGTTTTTTTATTCTTTTAATTAGCAAGTTAACCTTGTGATGAGAAAGGCTGCTGTTCTTTGGAAATGTGTTTCATTAAAGCAAATAGCATTGGAATAGCTATTTTCCTTCAAAATGTAAAACTAGAAAGAAGCAGCAGAAAGCTTCATAGCATTGAAATCTCTGGCAGAAAATAGTTGCTTAAAAAAGCCAGTGATATTTAGAGAGAAAATTAACACAACATAGTAATAACAAAGAAATCCCATGCTACCTGCAATTAAGTGATAAGATGTTACTTAGAAACTCCATGATGCCATTATCCATTGTTATGTATTAAGCCTTCTGCTTCTTCAGTGTATGATTTTATTTGTCCAGATAGCGACTGAAAATGGATAATTTAAGATATCTCCATTGTTCTATATTGATGAGAATATCAACAGTGCCTATATTCTATCTTTTTTCCCCTGTTTGTGATTCTCACTGAAATTCTCTCTAAGGTCTGAACAAAGTCAGTAATGTTCTGCTTTTACCTGCCTCCATATCTGTGGTTTCGTCTTGATAAATAATGTACCTAAATTAAAGGGTTTTGTGATATTTGTATTCTGAATAATCGTAGGAAAGGGTGAGAATGCTGAGGTGACTAAGCTGAAAAATGGAACTATGACATTAAGTTTAGTTCATTATTTATATCAGAATAAGAGTGATGGTTATAGAAGTCTTCAGTCTGAACATAAGCTTCCCAGAATTCAGAACTGCGACTTAGTAGGCTAAATTCAATACTTGGGCAGCTTATAAAAATGCTAGAAATAAGAGGCTTTAGAACTAACTGATAATAGGAATGGTAACAAATCATCAGGAACAGATGGTATTCACCCAAGAGTTCTAAAAGAATTCAAGTATAAAGTTGCTGAACTATTAACTGTGCTTAAGATGGAATCAGCAACTGGGAAATGGAAGATGTCAAGTTCAGAACAGTCCAGGGAGCTGCAGACCAGTAAATCTGAGTTTTGCTGAGCAACTTGATAGCAACTATGAGAAAGAACAGAAATAACAAGCACATGAATAAATATATTTTTACAGGCAAAATTCATCATGGTTTTCACAGAGGTTACTCATGCCTAACAAGTCTTTAAGAGTTCTTTGATTAAGTCAAAAAACATACAGGGAACTGGGTTTCAACTTTTTAATATTTTTCTATATTTTTTATGAATTTCCAAAAAGGCTTATGTGAATAACAAAAATTAAGTTCAAGGAAGATATATCACATGTTAATAAGTGTCAAAAGGAGAAGAAGCAAAGGCAGGAATAGTCAACAGCAAACAGAGAATATAACTGTAATTCCAAGTAGATATAAATATCCCTGTTTTAAATATATGCATTAGTAACAACAATAAGATGAAACATTTTCAGAGATATTTAACTGTTTTGTGTAGTAAATATGACAGTTGACCATAATGAGGTCAACTGTCAACTAATCGAGGTCAACTAATCCTTAATATATGAAAACCTGGATGATAAGATGAAATTCAGTGCTGAAGTTGGAACATAGAAAAGGGACAGCCATGACAATAAATGCATGGCAAAGGTCTGTAAACAAGCTGTCACCACAAAAGGAAAAGAAAAGTCACCTTTGAATTACTGTTGACTGATTTCTGTCAGCTCAATGCTTTGTAGGAGCAAAAAAACCAAACTGTAATAATAGCAAGGAAATAAAGAATAGAGCAGAACAACGCAAATGCTACATGTCATTAAACATTGCACTGCGAGAAGTGGTTTGTGTCCTCTTCTCCATTCTTGTCAAAAGTGACATAGTAGAATTTAAAAATGAAAAAGTAGGTAGGCAAAGATAATCAGGGGTACTAATAGCTTCCATATGGGGCTACAGCAAATAAATTTTGATGTTTCAGTCAGGAAACTACGAGAATTTTGACATGGGGAGAAACTGTGATAGAAAACATGAATAAATAAAGAATATTCATTGTTCTTCATAATATAAGAATTGTGAAGAATTAAATAAGAATCTGATTCATCAGCTTTATGGTAAACAAATGAAAATGCTTTTGTGCAAAGTGTGTAACTAAATTATGGAACTCGTTGCTGCAGGAATTATAAATGTAAAAGATTTTATTTGTTTGGTCTTGTTTTTAATGGATTTGAAAAGCAATTATACCTCCACCCAAGGAATACTAAGGAAAAACATGACATTCCTAGCTCAGGAAGTTCTTGAATCTTAGATTAACAGAAGCTGCTAGGATATAGTGGAAGAAGTAGTCTCTATGCTACGTCTATTTTCATGTCCTGTCCCTGAGCAAAATGCTACTATTGATGATAGCATGGGTGACAAGACAGATATGTGGGATGATTCATTTAGTGTTACCACTCTTCTGCTGTAACGTGTATAACAAATTAACTGTAATAACTAATTTTGATAGGGAAAATACACAGAGGTCTCATGAAAACATTAATTCACATAAATGTCTACATTTATATACACTCATATATTACGCATTAATGTGTATAGCAGTATTAACATAGCATTCATATAGAGTAATCACTGTACTTATACTATGATCATATTATTATTATACAATCATTGATATTATATAATAATTACTGCTTGTTGGTACTTGGCTTTCCACTGGAACTCTATTTTTTCTTCTTTGTTTCTTTTTCTAAGGTGCTTTATTTTCCAAGCAAATGTTAGCTTGAAGCAGAATCACTGGATAAAGATGTTCGGTCTGAACTATAAAGCAGTCCAGAACAATAGTCCCAAGAGTCCTTTGTTCAAAAGTCTATGTACCTTTTAATATCATTTTCTTTTGTCTTTAAGTGCAAGTACATCTTTAACAGCAATCACATTTACTAGGATATTGTCTGGAAAGGAAAATCAAAGAATCATCACATGTTGACAGCTAATTCAATTCAAACAAAAGGTTTGCAAAAACTTTTCTTACACGTGCAGTTGTGTTCTCTAATTTAATGAACATATTAAATATGCACATAAGACAGGAGACACAAGAGAAATCAGGAAAGGGGTCAGAGATAGAGCCCAGGACTCTTGACTTCCACTCATCAGATCAAAATACCAGATAATGTTGTCTCCCTTGTGCATGATTATATGTTTTGTGTCATTTCACAGCAGAAAATAACAAGTAGTAAGGGGTGGAGAGATTCACTGATGCATCTGAGGAGGCAAGCTCCAAAGCCTAAGGCTGACATTGTCTTTCAAAACAATTTTGGCTGCGAGTGTTTGCAAACAGATGTCAAGCTGGGGAAAAAACTGATCAGCAGTGCCACTAATTTGATGTCCTCAATGCTTCACTAGCTGGATGATTTCCCATTCTGGACTACTGGCCCATTAAACCTGTCTTTTATTGCATAGTCATAAACCTGAATGACAGAAAATAAATAATTAAGACTAGTCAAATAGCAGGCAAAGGATCTACGTGACCCCATTTGTCTAAGATAGTGAGGGAAAAATTGGAGTCTAAGGGCTAATATAGGGAAACATAAAAAGGTGTTTGTTTTCTGTCTGTAGCACAGAGTTGAGATGTTTTTAGCAATGTGGGGAAAACATTAGGTGCATAGAAAGAGCAATTATCCCACTTATTTGACTTGTCAGAAAGGAAAAAATCACGCATACTTCCTGTACTCTCAGATTTACATTCACCTCTCCCAAGAAGAGGAGCCTGGATAAGATTGCCTCTGAAGATGGATGTTTAGTGATGAGCATTCTTAAAAAATTAGGCTTGTGTTTACTTTGAGTAAAAAACCTTGATTTCAGTTGCATATCAAGAGATGATCTGAACTTTTGGAGCCAACATTATTGAATTGAAAACCTCACAAGTTCAGGCTTACGCTCCCCATAATATGGAGCGCAACTAGAGTTAAGTGAAGAACAATGTCTTCCTGTGTTTTGCCTTTCCTTTTAATAAATGGTATAGAGTCTATTTTTAATATTGCTGCATTCTAGACATCCCTCCTTCTCCACCGAAAGGAGAAGGGTCGTGTAGGGCTTTCATCCAGCTCCATTATACTTAAAGATGGAGCCTCAGTAAGTGAGAATTCATTCGAGTTGTTTGCTACACTACTGCTCCTTCGCTCAGGAGGAATAATGAATAAATTCAGTAGAGCTGAGTCTTCAGTATTGTAATGCATAGTTGACTGTATGTAGTTACAAAATTAAAAGATGCAAATTTTTTATTGCCTTTGAGCTGCACCTTTGACTGCAGAGACATATTAGAGGAGATTGGCAACTGCCACTTCGTTCTCACGTCCCAATGCTGCAAACAACATCAGTGCAGTCAGTTGTTCAAGAAGAGCCTGTATGATTTGAGACGTTGTCCTGGTGTGAAATGTTGTATTTTTAAAAGCAGGCTACTTTTGGTGAATAAATGATAATATTTCAGGTATTAAGTTGCTGATTCTAGTCTACCTACTGATTTTCTTATGCAGTGTTCTTTTCCTAAATTTGCCATTCTCTTAACTTTTTATCAGATAGACTCCAGTTATATACTGCAGCATCTATTTGCTTATTGAAATCCAGTATGAATTTCTGAAGCTGCTGGTCATGCTAAATAACTGCAGGTGTTCACAAGATCTACTGTCATGTACTATATTGTACTATAATGTACTATATCTCACTGCTTTATACCTTTGCTTTTCAAAATAAAGACTGGAAATCTACATCAAGATTGATGACTTGGGTCAAAAAAAATAAATCTATCTAGCTGCCTTGATTTTTATGAGCTGTGAATTTAATACTGTTTCTGAGACTGTGCGGTCTGAGATCAGAGTCTGTCTTTCATTAAATCTTTTTTGTTGTATTCATAGCAGAATGACCTTCTGGTCAATGTAAATGAGGTACCTATGAACTGGTAAGAGTAATGCAACTGTTTATGATGTTGCCTCCTTCTCCAAATATTTCAAGGACTGAATTGGTTTCCTTTGAATGCACTATTATTTTGAATTCCATGTGAGAACTGCAACTAGTAATCCCATTTTCTGAGTCCCATACATTCTGGAAGAGCTCAGGAATCTGTACAACTCGGTTCAACAAAAATCACTAGACATGCCATTCATACAAGTCCAGAAAGCCTTCTTTACTAAGTGTTTCCCCCAAGTATTAGGTGTCACTCCAGATTAGGCAAAGCTTTCCTGAAGGGTTCTCTTTATTTCAGTTTCTTAATTCTTGCCTAAATGGTGAACTAGAAGCTATCAGAAGATGTCAGTAATAACAAAAACATTCCTTTCTAGATTGGTTGTGCTGGAGTCTGTTACCCAGCTGTTCCCTGAGCTGCCTTTAGTCAGCTGTGTGGCTTTTTCGAGGACTGATCCACAGATTTTGGTTTTATGGCCTTCATTCTAATTAATTTTATCAAGAATCAGTAAATAACTGTGGGTGTTTCACTGAAAAATTTATACTTGAAAAAGCCTTCAGCAGAAATAGACCACTAAGTGGGAAAGTGATAAACTTTGTCTGCAATTTTTAACAAGTTTCTAGTTCCTCCTTTCATTTTTTTCTGTTAATTCTTTTTCTTTGAGCTTTCTCTTGTGTGTGTTCCACAGAAGCATCATTAACAGGCAAAGCCTGGAAAAAAAATAAATCAGATTATTTCTTTTTAATAGAAAAGAAGATTAATTTGTTGTGCTGTACACAAAATAACATTTTAATGATAATTAAGGGTATACAAATAGTTTTCAATAAGAAAGATTAATGCACTTTTGATAACCATTGTAGCAAAATATTGAGGGCAAGCTGCTAATAAACTGGCATCACTGATTTTATGAACTCATTTTATTTCAATTCCTGCTGTCATAGAACACAATATCTTCGAACGTTGCAGAAGCATATATAAATATAATTTTCTACACAAAATAGAATGGTTAGGGATATGCTGTGAAAAATGTCTAAACAATTATGTAAATTATTGTGATTCTTGGAAAGCAGAGTCTAACTAAGCATTTAGGTTTTACTGTGATATTTTTATTATTATTATTTCACCTTTAATGGAGGCTATTTTGTGTGTGGGTGAACCAGAAGATTATGTTGCAGCTAGCAAGAACGTTAACATAATTCTTGGTACACTGAGGTAATAAAACAAGTGTAATGAGCCATAGTGGTGTGCAATATCAGGTCAATGTGAGAATTAAGCAGCAAGTAATTATAATACTAAGATTGGTTGTATTCTAATTATCTTGTGGCTAATAGTAGAGAGACAATTGGCTGAAACCAAAATTATTTAGGCTGGAGTAGTTTTACTATGGATGAATATTAGCTGTTACATTGTCATTGTGTTTCCATAAAAGAATATGTTTTGTTGTTTGGGTTTTTGTTTCTTTTTTTTTTTTTTTTTCAGGAAAAAAACCATACCTTTCAAAAAAGCAGTTAGGTTTTGCTTCTAAACTGAAATGAAAAATGTTGCTAGATTTTGAGAAGCAGTGACACAAAGTCCCTGCATTTACTCTAGGTTTTATGGTTTGAGTAATGTTAGACAAATTGGTATTCCATGTATCTCATAATGCAAGGACATGACTGAAAATATGATCCCCATGAAACTAGTAATTACCAGAAAGAAGCGTGGATAGATATAGTTAAATTCTGAGTGCAAATTTGACACCACTCTTGAGTGCAAACTTACTTCATGCACAAGCTGTTTATGCAAGCTAATTCTCAGCTGGGAACTTAAGGAAAATTTCTTGACATACTAAAAAACCGTGAGGGAAGAATCATTGAATGCTTTGAGTTGGAAGGGACCTCAAAGATCACCTAGTTCCAACTCCCCTGCCATGGGCAGGGACAGCCCCCCAGCAGCCCAGGCTGCCCAAAGCCCCATCCAACCTGGCCTTGAACACTGCCAGGGATCCAGGGGCAGCCACAGCTTCTCTGGGCATCCTGTGCCAGGGCCTCACCACCCTCACAGGGAAGGATTTCTTCCTAATACCTAATCTAAATTTCCCCTCTTTTAGTTTAAAGTCATTCCTCCTTGCCCTGTCACTGCACTCCCTGGTAAACAGCCCCTCTCCAGCTTTCCTGGAGCCCCTTTAGGTACTGGAAGGCTGCAATTAGGTGTCCCCGGAGCCTTCTCATCTCCAGGCTGAACAAGCCCAACTCCCTCAGCCTGTTCTCATATGAGAGGTGCTCCAGCCCTCTGATTAACTTTGTGGCCCTCCTTTGGGCTTGCTCCAGCAGCTCCATGTCTTTCCTAGGAGCTGGGGTTTGTTACACCAACACATCAAGACCAATGTAAAAGGCACCGTTCGAAGTACATTCTATTTTGGTAGGATTCACCTCATCTGACTAACCTAAGAAAGCTACAATTCAGTTGTGTAAATTTGATCTGGTCACCCATTCCCTTGCTGTTCAAAAGGAGAAATAGATGTTCTGTGCAATCAAATAATAATTTGTCCTATTCAAGAGACTTTTCTTGGGATGTGGCAAATACTTCTCTGACACTGACTGTTTCTTTCTGATGATTATAAAACATGTACAACTGGTTCAGTCTTAGAGACTTTTGGACACTTCATGTTGCACATCGGCCTGTAAGAAATATCACTTGTTTAAGAGGAGACAGAAAGATCAACTACCTGGTTCATCACTAGCATATGAAAAATAATGGAAGATTTGTAGGAATTACTAGGAAGGCTTAATCATATGGTTCTTTAGATGAGAACATCTGGACTACATCAAGGTGTAAGTGCCCTACACATGGCATCCAAATATAGAGAACCAGGACTGCAGAGTATATGGGACTTAGGTTCTCTTTCTGGGTTATTATTTTGGGAATAGAAAAGCCATGGTCAATGTAGGGGAAATTAAATAAAATAAAACTAAAAGTATATATGGATCACAATTATATCCTGGGGGATATTAGCTGTGGAGGAGGTCTGGTAATTGAAAGCATTAGGTATTCTGCAAATCATATATGTTCAGTAAACAAAGCAGTTTGGGTAGGAGGAAATTTTGCCCAAAGGACATGAGTCCTAAAGGGACCCTGCACTATCCCCAGGAGCAATGAACAGAGCCTGTCTTTGTAGTTTAATTGTTGTTTTGACTGAGTATATAAATTTATTTCATATATAAGTTTCACAACAAATAATATTCTCAAACAGGTTTTGTCTTCAGTGGAATTTTCAGTAAATTTGTCTCTCTTTCTCATTGCAATTTATCAGTGAACAAGCTTCTCCGTGCACAAATCTCTTTATTATTCAAAATCTCCATAAAGATAGGAATGCTGTTTATTTTAGAGATTGTTGATCAATTTTGCTCCAAGACTATTGCAAAGAATACTGGCTCATCATAATTTGCAATTTATGCTGCTTAATGGATTGCATCACTCACAAGTTTCTTGTTCTGCTTCTTGTTTATTTCCCCATTAAGAGGCTTATAATCAAGAACTGAAGCAGAAGCAGACATGCATGTCCCCTTTCCTGGGACCTAGGGAGATACTGTCCTCCTAGGATGCTGTCTCATTTTGAGAAGTCTCACAGTGGAGATTATCAACCGATACTCCTCATTTTCTAAGCTGATGAAGATCCAGGTAGTAAGTTTTCTACAAGCAAGGAAAGTATTCACACATGACTGAATTCTTGTTATTGAAGTAAAATAAAGATCATTACATACATCAGTGACTTCAATGTAAAAACCAGTACTGGGCTATTTACTGATGTAACCTCCAGAGAGCAAGATGGGCTGGCTGCTCTGTAAGGGAAGGGGAGCCAGGAGCCACACATCGTAACAAGGCAGTGGCTTTGCCAATGCAGGGTAGTCCCGTGGCACCTGAGTGAGGTGAGCAGAGAATATCCATCTTTGGGAACCAGGGATTCCTGAGACCAGATCCCCAGATGAGTCTGTGGTAAAGAGGCAAGTGTGAGCAGAAGACAACGGGAATAGGAACCAACAAAGTCAGGGTCAGGATCAGGTCTGGTGACAGCAGCCAGCATCAGCCACAGTCCAGGGATCACCAAGCAAATCCATAGAGATGAGGACATTTCAAATGTGAAGTTATCTAACAGGAAACCTTGTTTCAAGAAGTTATGGGTAGGTTATAGTTAAAACCATATTCCAAACAGGAATGTACCAACCCCTACATTCTGATCAATCTTTTACATTCTCCAGCTCTTTGAAGAGTCTGAAAGTAAGACTAGATATTCTTAGCACTTAGCATGTCTACATTCAATTCACGAAGATTTCTAATGTACAGGTGGTGCGGGTGAGGAAACTTTCCAGAGCACTTTGTAACTAGTAGGACTGCAGTTGGGTTACATAAAGGGTAGTGAAGCTGGGAAAAGGATCTTAGACAACTGTAGTCAAATCATCTTTCTCTTCTCTCTTTTCAAACTTATTTGACTCAGGAGAATGTGAATGATCCAAGTCATTACTTTAAAACTATAATAATTTTGTGTGTTGGGGCACTGGGTTGAATGCTAAGCAGGTTTGTGGAAGGCAGACATTTGTTCTGTGGTTATACTTTGCGCATTTAGAGTAGTTTTGATTGTTTCTGGTTTTAGTGTCAATTAATACCTATGTCTGAATCAAAATCACTACAAAGAAGCTGCAACTTCTGTTGTGTATCGCGATGACTTTATTTTCATTCTGTATCAATATACTGTGAAAGCGACAGTGTAACTTTACTGAAACTATGAAGAAACATTCAGAAGGGATTTTTTTCCTCTTTTTCTTTCCAAGTTTCCTTCACAGTTCTGTCTTGTTGATTAACACAATACAGATAACATCATTACTTATATTTTAAGGACAGTTATTGAGATCCGTGTGTCTCTGGTTCAATAATATGTAGATTCTGCGTTTTCTTGGGACAGTGGAAATGGAATATAGAAACAGATCTGGATTAATAACCGATAACACTTGCTATGCCATTCCATTGCTTTGCAATTACCTTAGAAGAGAGAGTCCATTAGACTTGTAAGTACACTGTTTAATGTAGTCTCAGAGGAACATAGGCTTTTCTCCAGGAAAGTCAGTTTTCACATCATTTAAGAAAGAAAACAAAAGAAGAAAAGTGTAAAGAAAATTTTGCAGTCTGTATTGCAGATTAAGGGCTTTTCACCCCAGTAAAAGTAGTAGTTTGTTGCAGAAAATTCAGCTTGGGTTAGTGAAATTAGTGTTATAGAGCTTCTCTCAGGAAATTGGTAACAAAGAGCTGTTTAGTTTTATTACAGACACAGAAGATCTTCAGTTTTCCAACAAGAGAGATCTGGGTCTACTCTATAGTTTTTCTCTTGTCTCCCCCCAGCCTGTGTTTTATATACATTCTATAGAAGTGATAATCTGTAAGGCTGTAATCAGCTAGAGTAATATATAATCATAGAATCACAGAATCACTAAGGTTGGAAAGGACCTCCGAGATCATCAAGTCCAACCGTCAGCCTAACACCACCGTGCCTACTAGAACATGTCCTGGAGTGCCACGTCTACATGTTTTAAGATATAGATATAGATGATATACATATAGATACGTATGCAAGCATTAAGCAATGGGGTTTCTACTATTTACTGAATTATTATTAGCAAGGATTTCCCCTCTCTTCTCCTGAATGTTAGCAAATTAACAGAACATGTCTAACTGTGTGGTTTCAAAGAAACACAGTTCACTTTGCCTAGTTGCAAGATAGTCAGACAAAAGCTCTTGTTCGGGAATTGTATAGTTTCAACTATATGACCCCATGTCTGGTTCTATTAACATCTGTATTTAGATTCCAGGGGAATCTTTTTTCTTTTTTTTTTCTCCCCCTGACTACATGCATCTGGCAATATATGGAAGGAAGCTGAGCTCTGCCCAAGTAGACATATGTCCTGGTTTTACTGGAAGAGAATCACAGAACTAATATTCTGCACAGAAAAGCTGCATTTTAGAGCAATTGCAGCACTTAATTGTGGGAGAACAAAGTTGATAAGCACTTTGATTTAGTTTATGGCCAGCCATGGAATGCAAGTTTCCATAGTGATCAAGGTCTTGAGCAGTTTTGAGATAACCAGGTGCAGAAGCTGGGAGGGGGGAAAGTCAGGGCATTGACCTGAGCTGGCCAGCAGAAGGATTCCATACCACAACCATCACGCTCCCTATACATAGGAGATTTTCTGGGATGACCCTCTCTCTTTCATGGCTGCTGTCCCTGGAGGGTCTCACCCACCATCCCGCCCCTGAGCCCCACTCTGTGCCCCCAGCCCTGCCCTGTCGGATGCGGTGACTGTCGCTTTCTGGCTGGAGCTGCGCTGCTCGCTGGGTGTGCATCAGCACTCACTGCTGGGGGGGGCAGTTCACCATCCCTGCATTGGCTATGTATAACCTTCTGTACTTTATACTCGTATTGGTGTTAAGATTTTTACTCTTTAAAAAAATCTCTTTCTATTTCAACCCACACGTTTCCTTTTCTTTTCCCAATTTCCCCTCCTCACATGAAGGGGAAGGGGCATCGGGAAATAAAATAACTGTCCAAACCATGACAACACATCCCCTATATTTTTCTCACAGGGTCATATCTTGAATTCTCATCCATTGACATCATTAGGGTTGGGACTAACATCTCCTAGCTCTGGAAATCTAAACCATAAAGCTCTACAGCAGAAAGGAAGGCATCCTAAAGAGGATCTCTGAATGAACCATATGTGAGAATGCTGATTTCACTGATAAAGAGAAAATGGAGACGACTAGTTCAGATGTAATAGTATCTATGGTTTATAGTAGTTTAAAATCTCACCTAGTTTAACTATTCTTAAAAGACAGGATATGTCCATATAAAATGCCTGTGAAAATGAAATTCACAGCAGTCCATCTGTCAGAGTCTACAGGTAGAAACTGCTGTATTATTCCTCGTGGGGTTTTGCATTTGTATTTTTGGATGGTGTGCATGGCATATTTAAACAAAACAATTGTAAGAACACAGCACAATAGGTGTATAATCAAGAGCATCCATAATAGACAGAGATAAATTAGGGAGACTCTGAACAGTATACAGAAACAACCTGTTAAATAGGATGAGAAATAATAACACAATGAAGTGGAAATCCTTTGTGGCTAATTTCCTGCCAGGTGCACACATGGTTTGAGAAGGACAGTGATGAAAATGCTATTCACTAATTGTTTCCTGCAGAACTTTCTTACAGAGTCAATCACCATCTGGAGACATAACTAGCTTTTAAGAAAAGTTCCACAGATGTGGACAGATGTGGACACTAGTAATAATAGCAGTGCATACTTACATCAGGTCTAACATTTGGGAATCATAAGTGCTTCATAAATACAGTGAAAACTTTCAAAACGACATTAAGGAAGCTGTATAATAGAACTAGGAAGTCTTGTGGGTGAAGCAGAAAAAAATAAGAGCTTTTTCTGTTAATATTTAAAGTGACCCTTGAACTGTCTGAGGTTCGCATGGACTTCTAATTAGAAGATTTTGGCCAGGGAAAACCTCCCTTCCAAGGAACAGATTTTGCTCTTCTTTGAACTGTTTGCGATGTTACGCAAGTAACAATGTTTTTTAAATTAGTGTCCAAATTGAGGGTGAATAATTTCTTTACGATAAGATGAAATTAATGCATTTTTTAAAGATTATATGCAACCAAAATTGTTTATCAAATGACACATTGTGACCAAACTGAAAAATGTTTTACAACATCCCCAAAGAAATTAAAGCTGTTGAAATGTCAGTGTTGTATCAGCCTCACACTCATCCCCTTTGCTGCTGGCAGTCCTTGTAGAATCATCATATGAAATACGGATGATCTGTATGCAGGCTCTTTTTTTTCCTTTAGGTTTTTTTTTTTTCCTTTATTCAGAAGAAGACCTCAAAAATCTCTGAGTTTTCACAGGTGCAAAATGGTCACAGGTTTTGATCTATTACCAGAACCTATTTTGAGCCTTGAGATGAGCCTCAGAATAACTATTTTAGGAAACTGAAGCTATAGAAACTCTTCAGTAATCATAAGAAATTGGTTATTCCATAATAATTTATTTAACTTATTAAATTATGTAATTTCTCTCCTTTACAAGTGCATATTTGTATGACTCTGACTGATGTATTGTCTGAGTGCTTTCCTGTAATACAATAAGCAAAATGTTCACCATCTGTCACATGTGGCTCATTCTCAATATAGGATGAGAGATATATGATCAGCTAAGTATTTTGTTTTGGCAATGTTTTATACTATTTGATTTTTTAAAAATATATTTTGCTGCACATTTATCTTAGAGTAGTTTAAAGAAAAATAAACGTGATCTTGGAATGAAAGAGAGATTGTGAATATCTCTGACAAGGTGATGTCATGTGCTAGGAACCGGGTCTAGTGTAATCGTTGTACAAGAAAGACATATATCTATCAGACCATGATGTTTGATGACTTCATGCCAAAGTTTACTGCATCATAAGCATGAAGTAGCAACTTGAGTTTCAGCTATAAAAACCTGTCCCTGATTTCCCCAATGAACATTGTGCACAGCCCATCAGAAATCACACAGTTCTGTTTAACAGGTAGTGTGATCTTTTAAATTTAGTATATGAGATGGGCCGTGAAGCCTTTGAAAGGCAGTTGTTACAGATGATTGTGGACTCCGTGGGTCACCACGTAAGTCTTAAATAGACAAAGCCCTTAGCTATAGCTAGAGTTATTCTTGAAAATCTAGATAGGTGACTGTTAAGAAATAAGGTGCATGCCTTCATCAGTGAGAAGCTAAAGAAGCATAATGCTTCTGCAGCTATACTGTCTCTGCGAGTTTCCAATCTGCCATATGGATTTACCAGGTTTCTTAGAACTGCCTTGGTACTGACAGAGCTAAACAGCAAACCTAGCTGGCTGAAAGACATGGGGAAAGGTTGGGATTTCTGTATGTTCAGAAATGAGTGACAGAGGTGTGGGGCTAGGAAGGAAGGGGAGACATGCCTATTTCAAAAATTATTCAGAAATGAGACTCTACGATCGGTGAGAATACGCCAAGAAGCAAATAAATAGACGGAGAAAAGCCAAAAGACATATTTTATTAGATCTTAAAAAATGAAGTTGTCAAAGTAAAAAAAATACTAATCCAATATAAATTACAAGAGAATGTGAAAGGACAAACTGGGATCAGTCATTCAGAGATGCTGTGGCTAATGCAATATGCTGTTAAATTGTGGCTCCAAAGTTGAACTAATACCTTGTTTGAATTTTAAAAGGAGATTGTGTTGAAAATGAGCAAGATGTGTGCAGAACGTCAGGAAGTGGAAGTGGAAGTTGTCATAGTCAGATTTAGAATTAAATCGTAAAAGTAAAATATCCTTAAATCAGAAGAACTGAACAATGTGCATCTTAGAATTCAGAATTAAATGGAAGATGGAGTTGCAGGTCTAGTTTAAAGGAGTAAATATCTTAAAATTAATGTTTATTGGATGACCAAAGGATAACAAACACTGTGTGTGTGCTTAAGGAAAAGAGACAAGAGAGAAAGTTCTGCACACTTGAATAATAATAGTCCAACTTCTGTTAGCATACATAAGAAAGAATAATATTTTGAGAAATAAATTCTCAAAATTAATTGACTAAGGCTACACTATTTGAGGATCTAGAAAATGCAACTGGTTTCAATTTTATTTTCTGTTTTGTAGAATAAAATACAGTAGCTATTTTACATAGTAAAGACGGAAGGTGTCTTTTCTGTTTTTCTTTTTTTCTTTTTTTTTTTTTTCATAAACCTCACTTAAATTACAATTTTAAACTAGTTGCACCAGGAGTCCATTAAAGATTTAGCTACCTTCTGTGGTGAACATTAAGAAGTTATTACTCAAATTCTATTTGAACAGTTAAGCGAAATTAAAATGTATAGGGAAGTCATTACCTATCATGAGCTAATTTTCTAATGAAAGCTTAGCAAGTAATAGATTGTTTAAGCCTCTCAAAAGTTTTAGTTTTGTGCTCAATTATTCCAAATTGAGAGTGGAGTTATGTTGATTTATAATTTGTTACCATTAGTTTTCCTCAGACAGAAAATGCTGTAGTACAGTAACGTGCCTCATTTTATGTTCTTTCTTTCATGCTCTGTTCTTCAACTTGAACCTGAAGGGAAAATAATAACTCATCTCCAAAACTGATGCTACTCCAAGCACAGCTGAGTTTTCTGCTGAGGTCACCTGAGAAAAATAAGTGTTTTTTTCCTCCTTGCAATTGTTTCAGGATCTTAATTTTGCAAACTTCTGTAATGGCTTTTGTTCCACAATAAATAATTATTTTGGACTTCTCCATTTTTATTCGTGTTGTTTGGTTCTTTTAAACTGAATTTTTGTAACTGAATAGGTTAGTGTCACACAGAATCACAGAATAGCAGGGGTTGGAAGAAACTCCTGGAGGTCATCTAGTCATCCACCCCCCCTGATAAAGCAGGTTGTTGGGCAGACCCAGATGTGGGAAATACAGAAAATGTGGTTCTAATGTTCTCCTCAGTCTCACCAGTTTTTTACCAATAGCTCCCAAATTTTAGGAATGTTTAGGAGAGTCTGATAAACCTGAGTCAACGGGGGCAAAAATAGAAAATACGTGAGTGCAAAAAACTTACATAAAGACAAGCTGTGTAGAGTCATGGTTAAATCTTCAGCTGGGAAAGGATCTGTGCCAGTATCCAGGCCATATTATCTCATTATTCTTACTACTTCCTGCCACATTTAATATAAATCTCATGGGGTTTTTTGTGTACTTATAATTTGCACAAGAAGGTTCTTCCTCCAAGACCACTGGGAGATCAAGACCATGTTATATAGTTCTGGCAAAGTGATTTTCTTATTCTTTCATTAAGATTTTAATTTTCACAAATGAATAGAGTCTCATGATGTTTTAAGTACTTTTAATATATTCAGCCCTCAGTCGGGTACTCTCTATTTTTAAATGTCAAGTATAATTTCATTTCTTATCAATCAAAGATATAGGTAGGGTTTCATTTTAAAGATGTTCTTTTCACCTCCTCAATCAGCTCATAAAATTAATATTTCTTGGTTACATACTCTTAAGATTATCTGCTTCTCGCGGCCACTGTGATTATTGTTAGTTCTAATTATAGAATGAAGCTTCCCGAACACCATGGCTATGTGCACTGTATGCTGAAATGCTGGGCAAAGGCCTCTAAGGGGGTATGAGTTCACGCCAGCACAACCAGGGACGTGGTGCAACACTGAGACGAGGTAGTCACCCGGGTTTTGGAAGGCATGTCGCTCAGTTAGCAATGAATGAGGTGACTAAATCAGGACGAGACCATGGGGACACAATTCCACTGTTCCTTGTTTTTGTGCTAAAACGGTAGATAGATTCTGGGGTCTGTTACATAGGGTAGGTATTTCCATACCATTGCATTAGCAGAGTTGCAAATATTACAGTATAACCTAGTCTGGAGAAGAGGAGGCTGAGGGGAGACCTTATTGCCCTCTACAACTACCTGAAAGGAAGTTGTGGTGAGCTGGCGGTCGGCCTCTTCTCACAGATAACTCGTGACAGGACAAGGGGGAACGGCTGCAAGTTGCACCAGGGGAGCTTCAGGTTGGAGATGAGGAGAAATTTCTTCTCGGAAAGGGTGGTTGGGCATTGGAACAGGTTGCCCAGGGAGGTGGTGGAGTCACCGTCCCTGGGGGTGTTTAAAGAAAGGATAGACATGGTACTGAAGACTTGTTTTAGTGGTTAATAGGTGGTGGGGGGACGGTTGGACTGGATGATCCTTATGTCTCTTCCAACCTTTATGATTCTATGATTCTATAACTGAATTAGCACATTGTTGTGTCTCTCTGATTTGCACCCTTTTCCATGACTTGCTCATTTTACTGTCAACTTTTGCCTCATTCATCACTGTGTTACATGGCTCCAGTATTAGTGGAAGATGACTATGCATAAACAGCTAATTAAGAGGACAGTTCATGGAGCTCAGTATTGTGGTGTGCATCCAGTGTTTTACAGCATACCCACTGCACACAGTAAACGTGTTTTTTGAATACTTTTTTGTCTGGAGTTGTTTACATGTTCCAGACCTCCTGCGGACTGAGGCGTAAGGGGAAATGTGTCTTTGGGAAGATGTGAAAGCACACCCACCTAAGAAGTACCTACACTGACTGACAATCTGCTTTCTGACCCAGAGCATACCATTCCTCTCATTCTCACTCTTTACTGTATGTGGACAACCTTTGGCAGTAGTAGAAAAAGTATTAGTGCAAAAACCCCCACTCTCTGACACTGCATTCCTCGATGCTCAGAAAACAGTCAGTAACTGCATTTCTACTGCTACATTTCTGAATAACTCTTCTTTGGGTGAATAGGCTGGAGATTTAGCCTTCTGGATAATGATATAGGTTAGGTGTTCTGAAAACTTCAGTAAGATTCCAACCATTCTCCCATTTGAAAAAAAAGAATCATGGAAAAGAACAGAAAAAAAATGAAACAAAGAGATTTTCCATCTCTTAGGAATATAATCAACATACACAGTGTAAAGAAATTCCAATTACTACCTCAATGATAACAGGAGAAAGACTTGAATAATTAAATTATTATTGCGTACAGGGGTTTCCATGGGATTTGTAATTCACAATACTTTTTCAATTATTTAGATTCCTAAAGTGGAAAAAGCAAAAAATTAAAAAGAAAACTGAAAATCCCGTTAACTGCTCCTGCTAACCATGCACCTACACAGGCACACGGCTGGATCTATTTTGAACTGCAGATGATTTAAGACAAAGGACATCTATAGAGAATGAGTGCCAGAAAAACACGGTTTGGTTGTGAAGAAGCATTGTCTATTCATGTGGTCTGGGCAAGGGACTTAGTGAAAAAAAAAAGCTCAGAGATCTTTTCAAAAGCTGTCTAACCCTATTGCAAATGTTCCCTTGGCTGTTAATAGTTCATCTGGGACCATGTTCTGCCAACATGTTTATTTGATGGTTTGCTGCCTATTACAATGAGCAGGTATGGTTGGAATATTTCTGCTTGAAATGGCAGGGGTTTTTTTACATTCACTGAGGTTTCAACTAACTTCTTTTAAACTGTTCATTTCCTTTCACAATATTGATATTTACAAAATGGTACATCAAAAAGTGAAAATAATTCTATTTATAGTACTTTGATAAGTTGGATTTTCCATTAGCTGCTTTTACCAAACACCATTGCTTTTGAAATTTATTTGGAAACAAAGTCATATATTCTGACCAGTTATAGTTATGAAGGAATCACATCATTTCAAGCACTGTAAATATTGCAAACTTGAGAGAAAGCTCATCAAAGTAAATGGAAGGAATTCCATAGACTTTCATCATACCCTGTGTTTGACAGTTCCACAGTCAAGCTCATATATGTTACAATAGTTAATTATACCACGGTCATGTTTGTTGTTTCTGTGTCCGGCTGATCTATGAAACCTATTTTGATTGTGTTTTCAACCATCCCAGGTTTAGACTAGATCTGTAATGTCCTTTGAAAGGGCATTAATATATGCAGGTTTTTCTATCAACACGTTTTTGCTCCTCAGTTGCTACAGGAATTGGGAACGTTTCCTCTATGTACAGTAGATATCAGATATGATCTCAAATGTTTTGGTATGCTAGTATCTGTATATAAGATAAAAGGTATAATACCTGTGTCTGTGTGGAACTATAGCAAAAGAAAAGGGGTTAAAACATGAAATTATATGACAGTTCATAAAAAATAATTAAAAAAAAATAGAATAAGACACTTAAAGATCACTGAAATCTATAGTCCCACAGGAAAAAAAAAAAACTGTCAAAGCTTCATTAACCAACATGACACAGGATGATGGCACCATTAGAATTTTAAAGGAGAGTCATTTGCCATAGAGAAATCATCCTTGCAAGTGCACTTTGTCCTCAGAGAACCTAAAAGGCCAGAGACTTGTAAACAGAGAAGGGTAAACAGCAAAAATATGGCAGCCATTCACTACCTTATAGTACTGAATCAGAGAGTCCTAAAGCAGCAGGAGGAAATTTCACTGGCACAAAAAATGAATGGCCTGATTCTTCTTCCTTCAGGAAGTCTTGGGAGTACTTCTACTAATTTCAATGGGATGACTACAGATAGAGAACAATTACAGAAAGAGGAAAATCAGATTCCAGGTTTGTCAACTTCATAGTTTTCATCATCACTTAATTTTTAAAAAGTACCAAAAAAAATAGCTCTTTTAAAAAGAATAAAATGAACAGTTGAAAGTGCCTAAAGTCTCTTACCAAATTTTCTTATGAAACCTTCACAGAAAAGAAAAATAACCATCGATTTTGTAGCTTTACAAAAATGAGAGCTTGGATGATTAAGTTTTACGATGACTTGAGTTTACTTTTTTTCTGTTATAATGCTAATTACAATTTGGAGAGGGACATTGATTATATAACACCATCCAAGCATCAGCTCTTAATGATGCAAAACGTGAGTCTTGGAACTAAAGTGTGTTTTCAAAAATCACTGTGCTCACAGGGTCTGTATATTTCTACTCTGTGAGTACAGAGTTTTGCAGCTTGTGGCCAGCAATAGTGTTGCTTCATTGTTGTAATATGGACGAAAGACAGGAGAGAATAGCAGAGGGAACTATTCCTGCTGTATCCAGAGGAAGACTTTGGTGAAGAAAAGCAGCAGAGAAAGTATTAATGCAAAAAGAAAAAAAAAGGGAAAAAAAACCCCAGCCAAAATACCAAAAGAACCACAACCTGTTCAGAGAAATTGTGATATTTTTATTAAATGATTAGGGACATCATACTCTAATTTCTACAACCTCACCTTCTCAGCATCCCCAAGTAATTTATTCTTTTCCCAAGCTTCTCACATAATTTTAAAAAATTGTATAATAATTCATTTTTTCTCTGCATGTAAACAACTTAAGGAGGATTAAAATAACATACAAAGCTTAGCATATCACATGTGTTATAGGAATCTAGGGTACCAAAAACTGTGGACTGGAGTTGGGGCCAGCAGATGCTGTTTCAGCACACTTTCATTATTAAAAGTTGGATGGATTGGCTGTTCTCCAGTTCTTTCATTCAGTATGGGTTATTTCCTTCTGGCTGCTTATAACTCAGCGTATTTTGTGAAAACATGGTTCTCAATCATCAGAGTGGTTTTGTGCCAGCTAAGAAAGAGCTGCTATTTCTTTAGTTTGAAAATCACAGCTGCAAGAAAAGTTTGAATTCGGAGGGAATGGAGGAGTGCAGATATACCACAGTGCTCAGGAGACCTTTTAAAAAACGATGGCGGTAAAAGGGTAGAACTCACACAGCATAAATCTGATCCTTTCTCCTCTTCTTCTGTTCGGAACTATTTCTTTTTTCTTCAAAGTGAGAACTTATAATAGTCCACATCATCTTGCTTTGAAATGCAAAATAAAGGAGACTTGCTCTAAGGAAAAGTCACAGTAAAATTGTGCTCTACTTCTCAACAGTATATTTTTTTTTCAGTGACAGATATTTATGCTTTTGTCACCTTCACTTGTTCATCTGGAGAAGATTGCCTCACAAAAAAAAAAAAAGAACTACAGTTATAGCTTGTCAAAAGACATCACTGAGTTTATTATACTTTAACAGCATGTCTTTGTTTCCTTTATGAAGAATTTAAAAATCTACAAAGCGAAGCTGAATATATTTCCAAATCATAACTGATTCCTTAATTGGAGGAGGCATGATTCTTAGCTTATGCCTGCCTAGATCATATTAATTACTAAATAAAAATTAATTCGTTAATAAAAAGACATTTTTCAAAAAAAACAAGAAAAAATATCACATGAATAAATCTATCACGTGAAACCGAACCTTAAAACAATTTACAAAAAATCCTTTTCCTAAAACTTATTACTTTGGTTGCACAGCCCGCCTGTTAACAAGAAACGGATGCTAATTTTCTTGAACATGAAAGGGATCCATTCTTGTTTTACTAAATAGTTTGACTGATGCTGCAAATGTGAAAGAATATCTGAAATAAGTTTTATATGTAAGATGATAGTTTTAGATAATACAGGGTGAAAAGTTGCCTGAAGAGGAATATACACAAGATAATGTTATGTGTACATATAATATAAAATATGTAGATATGCAATTTTAAAATAATTCCTTCTTCATTTATTTTGAGCACTGATAGAAAAATAAGAAAAACAGATGTAATTACAAGGATACTATATGTATGTCGACACGGCATAACATAGAGATCCCAGACCTAACACAAAATTAACAAAATTGAGCAGATGAGAAATACAGAGATAGTTTGTAGACCAGAAACAGTTTAACCTCTTTTGTAAGACATTGTCCAAAGCACTAATTATTCTTGCTTAATTAGACTGTGCTTAGAACCATGTTGATACAGCCGTACTCTTTCCTATTCTGGCACTAACTGCTAGGATCTGATGGGTGTTTCTGCATTGCTAGGTATGTGTCTTTATTTTAAGCGGTGTCAGTCACTCCTCCCCATGACAGAACCCAGATGATGTGGCCTTGGGTGGCAGACCATGCTCCAGCCTTCGGTCTCTGACAGTGCCCACCAGCAAAACCCAGGGAGGTCAGGAAAACATATGATGACCTTTTTTTCAGGACACACTCTAATCCTGAAACAGCTTCTGAACTAAAAGCTTCTTGAGCCAGAGGTGAAATGTTTCCTACTCTTTAGTGAATTTTTCTCCCAGGAATATACTCAATCTCTTTTTAGGTTAATTTAAACTTTTTAACACTTGAGGTTCAGTTCTGCCTTGTAGAAATACCTTGGTTTACTTTGGTTTTTTTTCTGCTTGCCTTTTGAAATTGAAAAATTGTTCTCCATTCTCCTTGTTTCTACTGCTCATATTTTTATAAATATCTGTTACTAACAGTTTCAAAGCACTAACAGCACTAGCTTGAAATAAGCTTAATTTGTGTGCAAACAACAAATGTAAAGACAGTTTTGATCCTAGAAGTTGTATCATTACCTTAGAAAATGATTGTGTGCTTCCGATATGACTTTTTAGGGTAATTGAAGAAGTATGAAAAAATGTGTGTTCCAAGTTTCTCAGAAACAGAGAACATGACAAAAATATATGTAGGTGATGCGCTAAATAACAAAATATGCAATGTAAGGTTAGAAAAAAATGTAGTGAGCCATATCCGGAAGAGGTGCTGTATAAAACAAAAAGAAAAAAAAAAAAAGAAAAGACCCCAGCAGTTTCTGGTGGACTGTGTCAGGAAAAAAATCTGCTAATAAGTATAATATTTCATGACAGAATACTTTATTTCAGTCTTCTGTTTCATAATCAAGAATACTGAAATTAAAAAATGTATTGCATGTTGTTATAAAGACATGATGCAATGGTTGAAATAGTAACAGAGGGCCTCCTTCTGGGCTACACGTCCTTTTTTTCTTCTGAATGGATTCCTCTTCTTTTCCACCTTTCTTTTTCACATCAGCTCTTTCGTTTGAACTGTCTGCTTCCAAGCACATTTTTCAATTATTTCCCACCTCCATGAAATGTTCCTTCGTTACTCTTTATCATTCATATTAGTAAGTCTTCATCTCTCCTTTCTCCTGATTGCTGTTTTGCTATCAGTCTTCTCCTGCCATTTCATCTGTATTACTCCCTCTATCAATTCTTTTTTATTCTTTTTCTTTTTTTCTTTTTCTTCTTATGTCCATACTCTTTCCGGCTAAGGACACTCCTGCATTTAACAGGAGTTTCGATGTTGAAGGGCAGAGGGGCTTGCTTTGCTCCTCTGAGAACTCCTACTCTCTGAAGAGTGGACGTCTTTTTACTCTGGTTTTCCTTCAGAATTTTCTTATACATATCACAGAGGATACCAAATCACTTCCATTCTCCCCTGAAAAGTATCTAGCCAGGGAATAGATCTCGCTACTAACACCATACAAGGGAACAGAATAGCACTTATGGTGAGAAAAAATGATCCTCAATGTAAGATGATTTCACTTATATTCAAAATAACAGGATACAAGTCCATTTACTTGCAAACTCATTCTAACTTGAATCTTTAAACACACGTTCCCTTATAAGAATGGGAGGCATTCCTTCTAATCCTCTGAGGAGATAGAAATGTTGTTGGCTACTTGCATTATTGGTGTTTTAATGCACCATGTGTCACAAAAGGTTACCTTTTCATTTCATATTGTCCTTCATATTATGTCATGATTCATCACATAACGTGCTGTCAACAGACATAGTAACAGACGACAAGCTGATGTGGTGTGAGAAGATGGGCAGAGGTCACTTTGATACTACATGATGTAGTTTTCCAGAACGTGTCAGCAATGCCATAGTCTTGATATTTTTAAACTTTCAGCTTTCATATAACTTTATGTAGCTGAAACACCTCTCCACCCCCAAATGTTTGTGATACGATACATAGCATTTCTTTCTATTGTCTTGAGTTGTTTAAGGTATTTAGGTTTCTCTTTTATAAAGACAAAGTTGCAAAGCCCCTCTAGTCATTTGAGACCCCTTATGAGAGTCTTTAAATACCAGATACAACAGAGGTTTCAGAATAACCCTTGCTTCAACGGTATCTGGCTTTGCTCCTTGCAAATATATGGAGAATTTGCATTACTCCTATCTGTTGATTTCCAGAGGTTTTAGTCCTATGAAAAAGTAAACCTGCAAGAATTTTAGGATCTGATTAGAGGCACTTGAATTGTGGCACCAACTTTTTGAAGATGGGACCAATTAACTATTTTTTGGTTTCTTATTACCTTGAAGTTCACCATTAAAGGTATCACATGTTCTGTACCAATAGTATTCCCATAAAATGAGGAGAACTTGTTTGTGGCAGCTAAGCCAATATGAATTTAGTGAGTTAAAAATTCTGAAAGAAGAAGTTAGATTTCTTTAAAGGTGGAATGGCTATTAGGCAGTGATTCAATTATGCATCAAAATTCAATGGAAGTCTCAACCAATCTTCTGTTCCATGGAAATAGGCACGAGATAGCTAGACACTTTCAAGTATTTCTTTTAATTCATTTGTAGTTACTGCTCTTTAGTCACACAGCTAAGGAATACTTGAGAGAAAAGAAGGTAAATGAAATCAAGAACCACCACTCAAGCCTGAAGCCAAGGGGAAACACCTGGTTTCAGCAATGTGATTGTTGCGAGAATGGGTTAATTCTGGGCTAGTTTTTCTCCTTCTAGTTACAATCTATGTCAAGTGAATAGATGAATTTGTCCCATTTTCACTTCTCATTACAAGGTTTGTCATGAAAAGTGAGTTATCACGGGATTTTATTGCCCAATATATTTGGTGAATTATGGTAGTGTACAGAGGATATTTAACCTCTTTCAGTATTTTGTGGCTCGTTTGACTGACTGTTCATTGGCATGGGAGGTGATACCCGGGAATTCAGTGCATTATTTCTCTGTGTACAAAGTCAAACACGATTCTTTCCAACAGAGCAAGGAACAAAGTTGGATCCCTTTAAATGCACATCATGATCAGGCAATGTGCTGTCTGTGCAGCAGTCTTGCAAAATTAAAGAAAAGAAAAACTAATGTTGCAAGCTGTGGTTGCAGAAGAACATTTGGCTTGTGAAAACAATTGCTTTTACCTTGCCTGAGTTCTGACCTCCAAAATGTTGTTTCTCAGTGATGCATCTGGTCCTCTGTGTTGAAAAAGTTAACAAGTACAGTGGGTATTACTCCTGGGGAGAAACATTGCATTTGATACTTTTCTGATAAAGTCATACGTCAAGAGGACCACCACTTTCAACTTTTCTGCTATTACCAGGATATCTTCCAGAACATTATCCAATTACAGTAGCTAGGGAGGAGGAACAGGAGAAAGCTGCTAATGCAGAAAGCTTCCCCTATCATTCATCTGTAGGTAGGCTTTTCATATTGAGTGGGGAGTGAGGAAAGAAAAATTGATTGTACTTTATAGATGTTCAAGGAGTACGCATATCCTTACGTCACACATTACAGATATTGCCATATTATAGAGAATCCCTTCTCTGTGATACTACTAGTAATGATAATAACGGCCATTACTTCAGTCTATCAACTTACTATACAAATAAAGCATAAATATCTATTGCGTGTTGCTAATAGCCAAGTTACTGGGCAACAGGGAGAACTGCAGGACCAATATACATGGAAGTTGCAGTCACAGAAGTGTGATGGAAGCACACTACACCAACTCGTGCTAACAGAGGAGATCAATGCCATGTTGGCTCCTTAGTAAACCCACATCTGGAACCTTACTGATTATGTAGAAACTACCAATGTTTGGAGGATAGTAGGTATCATCTTAACCTGGCTTTGCGAGTCCCCGTGAAAGACGTGTATAACCTCCTTGTCTGTCTGAGGAATTCCAAAGGGGTTCAGCTACTGCTCGAACATAAGACACACGTGAAATACAGGCTGAAGTAAATATGTAGTGGAGTACATATAGAATATATACACGCATCTGCATATATGCACATATAATGTAATTTTAGTTAATAAATATAGTGTAATTTTGATTAATAATATGCGCTAATCTAATACCAGGGGACTTCAGTGCTGGAAGCATGAAATTCCACAGTGAGGGATGAAGAACATGGCTATGTCAGGAAAGAAGAAGCCCTATGATCTATTCTCTGACTCGAAGGTCAGCTGCCATGGTTCATGCAAATCTGTTCCTCTTAATCACGAAGGCTTTTATCTGAGGAATGGACAGGTCCTCTCTGTCAGCAGAACTGAGCTATTGCACTGGAGAAATCTTGCAAGCACTGGAACAACTGTTTACCTTTGGGATGAGTAGAAAACATAGAGGAATATTTCCTTAAAGAGTTGTGGGTCCTTTGATGAGCTACTTAAAGGAAATAAAATTTGTATGTTGCTCTCACACAAACCTTTTTTGGTTTTTAATGGAGGGAGTAAATTGAATGGATAAGCTATCTGAAGCTTCTTGTGGCAGCAGCACCACTGGCTTTTCAGGACTGTTTTACTGAGTGAAAGTCTCAGAACTGAGATCCATAAAGTGTGGTCAATCACTTTCATGAATATGGTTGTTCCAAGGAGAACCACCAGTAATTAGTCCTGCAGCCCTACCCGAGAAAGCACATCATTATCTCTTTAATCAATCCCAAACAATGTAATAGCACAGGCAGAAATTTTAATATGTTTTAATCAAAGGCCACAATCATCTAAATCTAATGTTATAAAGATACTATCAGTCACCAACAATATTACCTGCCAATTGCACACTGTGTGGAGGTACAAACAAATCATGTGTAAAAGCTATTAATGTATTTATCATGAAATGAGGTCTAAAACCAGATATATGTTTAGCCAAAACATTATTCTTTACAATAAAATCCATTAGCTGTGCATAAACATGCTCAAGCAATTTAGATAATGTGGGTAATGGCGGAACAGACGATATCACTACCCCAGGGTGAAATGATTCAGAGACTGGTGTCGTTCTGAGCTTCACGTCCAGATGTAAACTGACTATTCATAATAGCAAATTAATCATGGGAAAGCAAAAGAATGGGGGGACAGCAAAAAAAAGTGTTATATTCTGAAACCCTCTTTGATCCATTGTGACCAAACAATCTCATTGCTTACTGAAAAATGTGTAGAAAAAGATGGGAGAAGGAATTGCTTTGTTTGATGTTGGAACGCTGCAACTCTTATCCCATAGCACTTATTCAGGCAACTGATACTGAGGAAGTTCTTGGAACTACACTGGTAGGTTGGCACTCATCAACTTGAACAAGGAATATGTTACTGACATCACTAAAGAATCAGGGTAATATGTTCTGGGCATCCAGAGGGTTGAGATCTAAAAGCAATATTAACCATATAATTGTGATTTGATTTATACTCCCAGTTGTGGTTAATATTAGAATAGGTAAAATTCTTCTAAAAATGATTTTTTGAGGGAATCAAGTAGTTGCACGTTCTCTTGATTTAAAGCAGCGTATCTCCTCTAGCATCTTTCAAGACTATGTATGTGAACTGTTTTTAGGAAGATCTATCTGACAGATAGCCATAAAACAGACTTACAACAGTAAATCTGCGGTCTTTCTCTTTGTGGTGAAGGGCTTCCTAATCGAATTTTAAATTACCAAAATCATAGTCTTTTTATGTGAATAATTTCGGATTCTGTTTTTGATTCTGATGGACAACACAAATTAGAGAGTAGACCCTGGCCAGGATCACAAGGAATATTTAAACATTGCCTGTATAAAAGTTCATGTGCTTTCTGTAGAAACCATGTCCCAGGGATAATTTTCATCAGTGCTCTTTGCAGAAGTGTCTATGTGTGAAGCTGATGTAAATGTGCTTTATATTATATAGCGGACTGACTGCTGTCTCTCAGTGAATGTAAATTAGTCTGCAAAACTTACAAATTGGGACCATTTTCTGAAATATAAAATACAGCTCTGAAGGACTGCTTATAAGCTATTTGCTAGCAGTGAATGGGGAATAATACTGAATTATTTTTTACAGTTGGGTCTTCATCAAAATTTCTTGGATTCAACAAAAGAGAGTCTTCCTCCCCTTCATGGGATACTTCATTGCATTTTGGTTTAGACCCCTGAAATTGTACATCCAGCATCAATAGGAGGTTCAGTATTATCAACAAAGCTTTTCAGCTTAAGGCCTTGCTTCTCTCTTTTCTGTTGTCCTGGCAAAGAAACAATATTTTGATTTGATTCTGATCTCAAACGGCTAAGTGGAGCATGTTTATTTTCACAAGCACCATTCCAGATTTGTAGGGGTTCTTCAGGAATGCTGACAATCCATATACAAACAAGATGGAATTGTATGGAAGCTGGTCATTAAGCATCCATGTTGTAACAAATTCATTTAACTTAGTTGTATAGGAAGGATTTAAAAAACTATGGTGATGTAGCATATTATGGAAACTGGTCAAATCTCGCCTTATATTGGCTTTCCAAATTAATATATTTCCCCCCACCCTCCCACCCCCCTTCTTGGACAATTGTATGCCAGACTGTAATGTTTATTGATCACCTTTCTTTTATCACTTTCCATTGACCATTTGTGTCCGTAGTTATGCATAAGGACTATTGATTGGGTAGTAATTACCCTCTAATGTAGGTCAGCTAAGGTCACCAGTACAAACTTGCCCTTCTTGATTTTTGTTAATTTAGTTTATTGGGATTTTGTTTTTCTCATTTTCAGTTTTGGAATCGATTTCCTTTTCTGTGCCTTTTTCAATGCCATGCAATATTTAAGTTGTTTACAAGTTGCGAAGAACCTTCAACTCTATTGGTTGTCTGAGGAATATTTATTTCCGCTGTTACTATACGCTAGTCTTCGAGAATATGATAACCATTTTTCTGGGTAAAATCTAAAGTGGAAATAATTAGTGTAAAAAATGCAACATGCTTGGAAATATTGTTTTTATTTGTTTCCCTTGGGGACACTGGTAGACTGTAACTCAGTTTGCATCTCATCTCCAGAATACATAATGAATTTACCTTCTTGAAGAAGCTACTGGAGTGTGAGTAGGGTGGAAGTATGTATGAAAACATGGGTCAGAACTTTAATTCTGGTATTATAGTCACAACAGCTGAGCCAGCACAGGGAATGGGAATATTAATTTACTACTGAACTGTGGGTCCATAATGAATTATTTCACTCTGCAAGCAATTAATTACAGATGAAACTGTGAGATGGGGCTATTGTTTGTTACACTTGTCTGCTATGTCTGTAATTGAATCTTGAATTTTTCCAGAGAGAGGTCATGTCTTACAATTCACTTTCACAGAACTTAGCACACCAAGGGTCCGATACTCACTGAGTTTTCTTGGAGATGACAGTCAAAGAAATTGTGATAAGCAGTAACGGGTTTTTTTTTCCAGTCATCAATCTGCAACAAATGTGGGTGACATTCAAACAGACAATTTTGGAGACAGTAAAGCTAATCAGGTAGCATTTTGTTTTTCTATAGACTTCTGTGTTTAAGTGAATTTTCATGCCTGCACATACAAAGGACACGTTTCATGGCACATGCGTATCACAGATTCACATATTGGTAGGGTTTGGAAGGGACCTCTGGAGATCATCTAGTCCAACCACCTGCTAGAGCAGGATCACCTAGAGCAGGTTGCACAGGATGGCATCCAGATGGGTTTTGAATCTCTCCAGAGAAGGAGACTCTACAACCTCACTGGGCAGCCTGTTCTACTGGTCCATCACCCTCAAAGTGAAGAATTTTTTCCTCATATTGAGATGGAACTCCCGTGTTCCAGTTTGTGCCTGTTGTCCCTTGTCCTGTCACTAGGCATCACTGAGAAGAGTTTGGGGCCTTCCTCTAGACATCCGCCTTTTAGATATTTCCAAGTGTTGGTAAGATCCCCTCTCAGTCTTCTAACTGACCCAGAACTGTTGAATCCCCCCAAATTGTCTTTGGTTTTGGGTTCAGTGTTTTTTTGTGGGGTTTTTTTTTATTTTTTGGTTGTTGTTGTGGTAGGGGTTTTTTTCTACATGAATTATATACTTTTTTTCTTCTCTGGATTCTCTTTTTTTCTGACTCTATGCTACAAATGTGTGTTCACATAACTCCTGAAGCAAATGCAACTCTAAGTATCACCTCCTCTAGGTAGTTCATAGCAATATATTGGTGGCTGAGTGAGTGACTAAGCAGTTAAACGTCTTTGTGGGAGCACTGAGTCCATCTCTGTAAGCTAGGAAGTACACTTCTAAAATTATCCATTGTATAATATATCTGTCTGCCACATAATGGAAAATTAAGCAAATAATTTTGTTCCCAAGTATACTTGGACCTAAAACGCCATTAGTGATGCAAAGTCAACAACTTTGCAGAAAACATGTTAGATACTTGAGTCTTTTCTAAGTGTAAAATTAGTTTCAGAAAGTGTTTAATTCATTACAGGCTTCATAGACTTCACAACTTCTGGCCATATTGTTTCGTCTTTGGAAGTCTGAACTGTTGTTCATGCTGACCTTTACATTGGCTTATTGTCCATACTTGTCATGGGTCAGGCAGACAAAAGCTGCTTTCCTCTTGTCAGTCAAACTGAGTTCTTTCTAATTTGTGCTTTAAGGCCATGTCATGCCTTTTGTGAATCTTTTAGACATGACAAATCATATGAGAATGCATTTCTTGAGAAAGGCCAAAATGTCTTATCTCTTATAAAAGCTGTGAAAATCACTTCAGGTATTCACTGCTGCTACTACGTTCAAAACAAAGCAAAAGAAATAATGATGCGATAGAGGTTCGTACAGCGCAGACGTACTAGCCCTGAGATTAAACTGTGTCATCTGATTTGCCTTATGATTTACCTATTTTAAGGCAGTTTTGCCATAAAACAGGTATGCATGAGGAGCCACTTTCCTGATCACTTGGGAGGGTAGCTACAGAGCCAGACACAGACAGATGATTTTAGCTGGTAAAGAGTAACCAAACTCCTCTTTGAAGAGTGCATTAACCTGAAGTTTTGCCCACAGCTGCGTTATCCATACCAGAACAGATGTTAGCATTTCCATTTCAAAGAAAGAACAGAATTAGTGTATGACTCTGTATTAGCTATCTGAATACGCCTTGTCTTCTGTTACCTAACTGTCTCTTGTGCAAACAAACTAAACATGACTATTTTGCAGAGGATAAAATGATTTCTGGTGTTAAATACGTGGGCCAGAGGTAACACATTGTTCAGCGTGGCATAGTAGAATCAGATTTTTCCATTTTGCCCAATAATCAGATGCTGTTACTTAAGTCTACTTTCAGGACTTGAGAAGCTCTAATGAAGGTGACAATATCAGTCCTCAAAGGAAAAAAAAAACCCAGAAATTTTACAAACCTAGGCAAAATAAAAAAAAAGGTAGAAAGAGGGTATAGATGAATAAATGCATGTTAACAGAGCTACCCAAGAGAATAAAATTTCTTCTATAAAATAAACCAGTTTTTATTACACGGAGAATGTCTTCCAGTTATCGTGCTTATATATGATGTCAGCTGACATCCTGGCTGTAATAATTTTTGAAAGGAGCTAAGAATCAGCCTATGTGGCTGAGGTCAGCAGTTAGTAACTTCTTTTAGGATTAGAACTGAGCTACAAAGTGGAATGTGTCTCAGCTCTCTAAGTGGTCTTGAAAAAAACAACCTATGACAGTGTCCAACTGTTTGGACATTTTCAGAATGCATTTTCACAGCATTGTCTTTCATTAGTTAAATTGTATCACACTTCTGTCAAATCGGAAAAAGCAATTTTAAAATACTCAAGGTGGGATTCATCCCACTACACTTAATAAAGTTAAAAATAAGTCTCTGAACAAATTTGTTGTTTGTAGACCCTGTAATCAATAGACATAAACACATTCAGAGAGCAAGCCAACCATTCCAAAAGTAGAAATTCAAGTTGGGTGGTGCACATGGCCCAGGGGTATTTATCTCTTCTCTTGAGTATAAAAGGAAGGTACAGAACAAGAATCGATTCCTAACCTTGAGGTAGCTACACTTAAAAGACTTTAATCAATTTCTGATGTATTTTTGAAATATTCACCCCTTTTTTTCCCTAGGTGAATTTGTTTAGCCAACATTTCATGTTGTCTCTTATTGTAGGTGTGAAACGGAGCTTTGTTACATCTGGATTTTCTATCAGGCTATCACGGTCACACTTCCAAAAATCTAGATTTTGCCTTGTAAATATAACTATTCGGCCTAAACTCTGAGTTTCATATAGTTAAGATCTAAAGAGTCTTATAACTCATACTTAGTCAAAACTGCCATTGATCATAGAATCATAGAAACACAGAATGGTTTGTGTTGGAAGGAACGTCAAAGCCCATCTAGTTCCAACTCCCTGCCATGGGCAGGGACACACCCCACCAGCCCAGGCTGCCCAAAGCCCCATCCAACCTGGCCTTGGGCACTGCCAGGGAGCCAGGGGCAGCCACAGCTTCTCGGGGCACCCTGTGCCAGGGCCTCAGCACCCTCACAGGGAAGGATTTCTTCCTACCATCTAATCTAAATCTATCCTTATTCAGTTTAAACCCATTACTCCTTGTCCTACCACTGCACTCCCTAAAAAAAGGCCCCTCTTTTAGTTTAAACCCATCCTTCATTTGTCCTGTCATTCCCTGCCCTGTAACCAGCCCCTCTCCAGCTTTTCTGTAGCCCTTTAGGTATTGGAAGGCCGCAATTAGGTCTCCCCAGAATCTTCTCTTCTCCCGGCTGAACAAGCCCAACTCCCTCAGCCTGTCCTCATAGCAGAGGGGCTCCAGCTCTTGGATCATCTCTGTGGCCTCCTCTGGACTCGTTCCAGCAGTTCCATGTCTCTCCTGTTCTGGGGATCCCCGAGCTGGAGGCAGCACTGCAGGGGAGTCTCAGCAGAGCGGGGCAGAGGGGCAGAATCCCCTCCCTCCCCCTGCTGCCCACACTGGTTTTGATGCAGCCCAGGACACGGGTGGCTTTCTGGGCTGCCAGCGCCCACTGCCGGCTCATGCTGAGCTTCTCATCAACCTGCATCCCCAAGTCCTTCTTCTCAGGGCTGTTTGTGATGCATTGTTCGCCCAACCTGTAGTTGTGCTTAGGATTGCACTGACTCAAGCACTCTCAAAAATGAAAAATGAGACCCTGTATTGGGTCCACTGAGTACTGCTCGGTTGAAAGCTATATTTTGCCTTGTCTCTCCCTATAATTTTTCTTCTAGTTGCATTTACTGATGGAATAAGGACAACTAGAGGACTCTTACCTGACCAGCTCATTCAGCAATATTAAGAAAGCTTTGTTTATGTTCAGACAGTTTAGCAATGATGCCTTTTATGTGACTAATTTATGTCAAACATGTCAAGAGTGGTTTTTTTCAGATGTACTGCATCCAGTATGGCATCAGCTAGCTGCCGCTCAATACACAGCTGCATACCTAAGTGAGCAAAGTATTAGATGTACCTATCATTCCTACTAAGAAAATCCACAAGAAGCAAAAACATTGCAGCACGCCAATATACAAAGTGGATTTTCTTGAGAATTAGCTGTAATTTGCTCTCCTTCAGCATCCCTTATTGCAATTTTATGGTACAATAACATATAATTTACAGTTTTTGTCCTGTTAAGGTATAGAGAAGACAAAATATAGTGACAATTTTTAATGTAGTACAAAAAGAATGTGTGCCAATTTATAAGATAACTGTCATATGGCATTTATAATGTTGTGATCACTGTTGTTAAGTCCAGTGTTGTATCCCAGTAAGATGTTATGACTCTGCTGTGAATTATTTTACTTGGGCCATGGTTGGGTTTTTTGGCCAATATTGTAGTATTTGCAAGAACATTGAAGTGATCTAAATGCTTAAGCACCACTTGTAAAAGATTGTCATACAGTAAGATATAGGCTTGCAGACGAGATGTTTTTTTCAAAGGACAGTAAGCATTTTAAAGTATCCAAAAAATGCATATGCAAGCTTAAAGTTATTTTTTAAAACATATGATCATTTTAGGTGCTTAATTCACACTGAGATGTCTATCTCCCCCTCATCCACAATGAAAGGATCATTTCCATAACACCCAGGGAGCAGACACAGGGGATGAAGAGAAAGAAGTATATTCCTTTTTAGCTATTCTGATGCCTTCATAAAACACTTGAGGACTTTATTGTCAGTGTAGTCCTAGGTAACAAAATATGTAATAAAACCATGTCATTGAAAACAGCCTGAGGAATACTAGGTCAGTTTGTAGTGCAATGCCTCTGAGACTTCCCTGGTGTTTGAAGTACCAGTTTGAAGCTGGTAAGAAAACTTTGGTTTCTTACTTTCTGGAAACTGACAGTAGGAGAGAGAAAGTTCCCCGAATAGTTTGGCCCAAAACTTCATCTGGCTTTAAAAACTTCTCATACATTCTGTATATTTTTTACAAAGTTCCACAAGACTGTTACCTCGGCAGACATGTATTTAAAACCAGTATCTATAGACTGAATATTTGACCAAGGAACATAGAAGAGAGAAAATACTGGAAAGCTTGAAAAACAACTAGTGTGTTTCAGTGGTCCTATAGTTTCAGTTCTAGGGACATTAATCTGTCTGCTTTCAACAATAACATTTAAAGAAAATACAAAGAAATTTAGTATGATCCCTTAAGCTCAGAGTTTGATTAGAAATACTATTATCTCCCATCTGTTCCCTATACATGTAGAACCTATCTGGAGAAGCGAAAAAATAAAAGGTGGAGGGAGAGAGGGGGAAGGCAGGGAAGAGCCTGGGTGAATGTCTTAGAAGTTTTGGCAAAAAAAAAAAGACAAAATGTTTTCAAGTCATACATAATACTTGTTTGATGGTAAAGGCTACTTCACAGTCCCAGCCTTTTTGTAGGAGATTGATCAGGGTACATCCACCCTCATGACATTCACTGAGAAATAGTAGGAGTTTCTTTTATGTTTCTATAGCATAAAGCAAATAGAGCAAAATACTATTTTTCAGTTGGCAAAAAGGACACCCATAAGGAATAGGTTGAAAATAAGTTTCAAACTAGCCTATGACTCTGGTACTCAGCGTAGAGAACTTGAGTTGTTAAGTGCATATTTTGGAAGGATAAAGCAATCTAATATTGTTGTGGATGAGGAGCAAATTACAACCCCCTAGGAAAAGTAGGAAAGTGTTATGATTTAGATGTGTTATGGTATTTCCTAGGGCTACTATTGGCTAAATGCTGCTCGTGTATCAGCTCTTGCTTTTGGCTGTATACGAAGTCACAACAAGATACCAAAAGCTGAATTCATAGGGAGAAATCATAGCCCCACTGACGTCAGTGGAAAGAGTCCCAGTGGTATAAATGGAACCTATATTTCACACCTAGCATTTGCACAGTGTGATGGGAAGTACCTGTTCTGCTTAAAACAGCACAAAAAGCCTAGTGAAACAAGGGTGTACCTTATCCTTAAAAAGGGCAACATTGTAGTTATGCGATGTTCTTAAGGATTTTATTTTTTTTTAATATTCCTGTGTAGCTTTCTCAATTACCAAAAAAAAAAAAAAAAAAGATTTAAAGTAGAGATAGCAAGAGGTTAGCCTCAAAAAATAATTTAATATGAATACGATTATTAAAATCCCAGTGCTTGAAATTATTTTTTTTCAGATTAATAAATCTGCTGAGATATAAAATTATCAGATTTATAACTATGTATTAGTAGATCTGAAATGTCAGTTATTATCTCCCTGCTTAATGCTTAGATTGTTATAGAATTTTATGCAGCTTCTAGAGTAGGTTCAAAGGAAAAGAAATAAGAATTTTCTGGCCATCATTTCAATTAGACTTCCAGAGCAGAGAATTACACTCAAGGTTACATTGTCTCTGATTAACATAATCTGAAATAAGATATCATAGTGTTAGCAATTGGCATAGTAAATAGATTCATTTACAAGAGTCATTTCTTGTTTAATGGAAATCCAGGATCTGCGTACATGGGAAATAATTTACAATATGAAGACAGTTTCAGCAGAAGTCTTGGTCATTGTGGTACATGTTCTGTTAATAAACAAACCAAAAATAATGTATTGTCACAGAGATACTAATCCTAAAGGTTATACATTAAGTAAAAATGCTTCGTGGATAACAACAAAATGTTGACCTGATGCTGGACAGTGAGAACAGAATCACTGGCAGTGCATTTTTTTTGTTACTGATGGATCTTGTGGCTAGTAATTAATGGAGATGTAGTCATCTTCATACAGCATGAAAATCAGGAGCCTGCTTCTTATTGCTAGAGATCCTCCTCTGCTGTACTGCTTAATTCATAATTTACAAAATTGGGCAACTGACTTCATCAGACCGCTGAATTTATCCTATTCTTGACATAACCCTTTCCTTTACACTTCATTTCCTTAGGTAAAAATATCCTCATTCAGCAACTGTCCTGCTTTGCTGTACAATTTAGTGCACTGGGAATATAGCTCTTGTGCAGAAAATGCATTCATTCCTGATGTTTTTTCAATGTGTATATTTATTAGATAAGCAGAAAGTGATTCTACAAACCACAACTGTGTTCTTTGCTGAAAACTATTTTCTCCCATACCAACATCATCGAGGTTTCTACATTCAGTTCCAGAGGAATAACATAGAGGATGTGTGGCTTCTTTATCCCATAGTCCATAAAAACTCAGAACATTCCATGATGGAAAATGCCCAAAATGTGATTTTGAAAACCCTTCCCACCTCGCATGCACACAAAGAAATAAAGTTACCTTTAAATAAGGATTTTAACTTTAAAGAAAAAGAAAAAAAAAAAAAAGCAAAACACAGGGAAAAACAAAATGAACCTTAGGACCTCTCTCTGTAAGAAATCGTATCCACACTGCTATTGCAGTTAGCAAAATCAGCTGTGGAGCTGGAAGGAGCTCGCATTTAGCTGAGAAGACAGCATGTGGCAATGACGGATATAAAAAGCCCAGCTCCCACTTTACCTTGTGTCAGTTGCTTTTTTCAGTAACCACATGATATTTGCACAGTTAGGAAAACATAAATCTCAGCGTTGAATGTTATAAAACTCCCGTACTCCCTGAGCATCTCTAGAGCCTAACTATGTAGAAGCTTTTCTGTAGCTGTTAAGGCTAAAGACAATAGCTAACTTTGCTCCTAATTCAGGCACCATTTTACATCACTGAACCATCAGACAGCAAATTCACCAGTTTGAGGTTCAGGCTCAACATCAGGTATTTAGTTGGAAACATTCTGCCCATCCACAGTTCATTTTACTTCTTCAATAATAACACTAGTAAAAAACTCACTTCCAATCACTTCTGCCAGTGATTTCACAGGCATGGCTAGAGCTATCTTTGTTCTGTTTATATCACATCATTTTAATATTAATGTTTGACTGGGTTCAAAGATCAATGGAAGAGGTTTTCTATTCCCTCCCAGAATGTTCTTACTCTGTCTGCAGCAGGAACAAGGTGCCATATCTGAACCTCTAAATCTCAGAGTTGTGCTGTAAAGGTCTGGCTGGATGGCCAGGCCCAAAGAGTTGCGGTGAATGGAGTTAAATCCAATGGGATTTTAGGGTGCTCCTCAGGGCTCAGTACTGGGGCCAGTTCACTTTAATATCTTTTTCAAAGATCTGGATGAGGAGGGATCGAGTGCACCCTCAGTAAGTTGGCAGACAACACCAAGTTGGGTGGGAGTGTTGATCTGCTGGAGCGTAGGAAGGCTCTACAGAGGGACCTGGGCAGGTTGGATTTATGCGAAAAGGCCAGTTTCCTGAGGTTCAACAAGGCTGAGTGCTGGGTCCTGCACCTGGGTCACAATAATGACAGGCAACGCTACAGGCTTGGTGCAGAGCGGCTGGAAAGCTGGCTGGCAGAAAAGGATCTGGGGTTGTTGGTGAACAGCAGGCTGAACATGAGCCGGCAGCGTGNAGGAGTGGCTGAGGGAGCTGTGGTTGTTTAGCCTGGAGAAAAGGAGGCTGAGAGGATACTTGATCACTCTCTACAACTCCCTGAAAGAAGGTTGTGGTGAGGTGGATGTTGGTCTCTTCTCCCAGGAACAAGTGATAGGACAAGAGGAAATGGCCTCAAGTTTCACCAGGAGAGGTTTATATTGGATATTAGGAAAAATTTCTTCACTGAAAGGGTTATCAAGCACTGGAACAGGCTGCCCAAGGAAGTGGTGGAGTCACCATTGCTGGAGGGATTTAAAAGACACATAGATGGGGTACTTAGGGACATGGTTTAGTGGTGGTCTTGATGGTGCTGGGTTAACAGTGGAACTGGATTAGCTTAAAGTTTCTTTCCAACCTTAATGATTCTATGATTCTATTATGCAAAAATAACCGCTGTTGGTTGCAGTTGGGCTGTATTATCTTAAAAGTCTTTTCCAATCTAAGTGATTCTATGATTCTATGATTTTCTTATATACTGGAAGTCTTTTGGCTTCTAACTTACTCCATTGCAGTCTACCAAAATTATTTAAATTCAGATTTTAAATGTTTTAATATAACAATGAGTTTCATATTAAAAAATAATTAAAACTAAGACCGAAAAAAAAGAAAAAGATCCTCTAAACTTTCACTACTTCATTCTCACATATAGCAGCCTTCAAAATACTCAAGACTTCTCCCCACATAAGAATGCTGCTTGCTAGAGAAAGAGCAGCATTTAGAACTGCCACAGAAAATAATAAAATAAAATAAAATAAAATAAAATAAAATAAAATAAAATAAAATAAAATAAATAAGTAAAATAATAATTCTTTGTACCCTACGACTGGATCGTTAGTAGCACATCTGGAAAACGCACAACAAAGCCACTTATGACTATGATTTCACCTAGTTTTTCAATGCAACAAAAGTTGTGTCATTTGGATAAAGCATTTACACTTCTCAACAGAGATTTAAAATCACTCCTAGCAAAAACAGAAGCAATATTAAATGGGTACTAATATTGCAATTGGACAACAGGTTCCTGTTAATCTCCCCTAAAAAGCAGATGAAACAATTCCTCACATAAAGCTAATTCTGTGGTTTGCTGGTTCCTGTGGGCTGTACTAGCAGATGGTATCAGCAGCATCCCTTCAACTTTGGCTAAGAGTCAGCTTTTCATTTCAATTTGTCTCTTTTTAATTTCAACCATGGGCACTATATACAGTAACTGCTCAAGTTCGTCAAATAATTACTGCAAAACACCATTTGTGGTGAAATTTAATGTCTACTTACTGAACAAGAACTTGCAGATAACAGGTTTTTTCTCTGCATCCAGATACAGAGACAATTCAAATGATCTTACTTCATAAGCTACCCGAGGAAGATCCATACAGTGTCACAGAACATTTATACTTCCTAACATTTTAGGCCTTTTTTGCTGTGACACCCGTCAAGTGCCTTTCCATATTAGTCATGGGACCAACTGGCAATGCTAAGATCCTTAGGTCCTTGTCTGAGCCTGGGACTGAGGAAGAAAGATTTGGAGCTGGTGTTGCATCCCCTCATCAACAGAGATAATTCTCCAGGAAACATATGTCTCCCTTCAACAATCTAACTTACCACAGCCTGAACACCTCAGCCCTGGAGACCAACTGCCTGTCCTCAAAAGCAGAAACCATGCATCTATCAATGGTGTTGGTGAAGCTACAGGGCACATCCCCTTTCCTAGCTTGCTTGCTGTTGAAGCAGGGCAAGCAGAAGAATCAAAAAGAATGGTTTGGCATTTTCCTGGGTAGGTTTGGTTTCTTCATACGAAATAACGATCACTGTCAGTGGCCAATTTCTGCTTTTCATAGTTGATGGTAGAGAGGATCAGACAAGTAAGGATGACAGAGGAGACTATATTTCTTGACTGCCAGCTGGAGAACACTGTTGTGTGCACCCCCAGAAGTGGTAGGGAAATAATACTAACAGAAGACTGATGGTAGGCTAGTACAGGCATTATTAAAACGAAGTCAAATATGCTTAGCAAAAATACAGAAAGTCTAATAAAGTATTACCTATGTCTACAACAAGGTTGCACAGACAGATGGGCAGAATTAGGACTGCATGGAAAATATGATATATAATTATTTACAAAAGTGAATGTATAAAAATAAACATTTTATTAATGGTATTTTTTACATAAGAATGCTCTTTATAAAATTCTTTGTATTATGTACATAAAACCAAACATAATGTTCAGACTGTGGGAAATGGGACAACAAACATAGTGGGATACATGAATATATGTTATAATGTAAGGATAACAGTTTGTATCTTTTAACTTATTTTATTGATCTCATGTTGAGATCCTTAGCTTTATTCTTCACTAACTGTTGGAGTTTTTACAGTTTGGGTTTTTTTTGTTTTTTTTTTTACTTTTACTGATGGGATTAAAATCTCTTATAATTATCTTAAAAATTATTTTTACCTACAAATAACGACTCTTGTTACCAAGTGAAAAAGTCCATGATTTAGATGTCAGGGTCATGATTTTTTTGCTGTAGAGGAAAAAATTTCACTTTAAATTACAAAGACAATTCTATTTTTTTTACTTTTACTGTTGTTCATCAGTACAGTAACAGTGTATTAGTAAAATTCTCATTCTAGGCTTATGATAATGCCATGCAAATCTTTTATCCTGAAATTATGAAGAGCATACACCATCTCAAACATTTTAAATTGTATTAAAGAGTCCAGTGAGATTAAAATAACAGCATTTTCCTTCCTAACGTATCAGCATTAATTTAGTTCTATGTGACTCTCTTCGTAAACGTTACCTAGGGTACCCCTTAGGACCTTTTAAGAAACAGAAGATTGGTGCTCAAAAAAACAAACCAACCAGCCTACAACTCTTCTTTATTAATTTTAAAGTTCTGAGAAATGTAACTCTGTCCTTGTCTTGATGACATTCATCAAATATTTACCACATGTGTCCTTCCACATCATCTTAGTATGTAACTGATGAAACATTAAAAAGCTGTCAACAGTGGTATATTTGTAAGTTTGACTGCAAAATCATTACATTGCCTATAAATGTTGCCATCATGCACTAAGCCATTCCTATGCAGGAAAAAAAAGGAAGGAAGGTCCCTCCAGTATTTTCTGGACAGGTATTTCAGGTTGTTGAGTTAAAAATTTGGTTTCATGAGTTCCAGGTCTCCTCTTCACCCACTGAATTACCTGGGTGGTGCTGGGGAAAGCTGGATAAGAAGGTTGTTTGCATTGCCTGATTACTGCCACTCGGCTTTAGTACTTTAATAATGAGGGGCAAACAAAAGTATCTCCTTAATATTAAGTCAAATATCACAATACTTAATAATTTTCTTAATATTAAGGAATATAAGGAGTATCTACTTAATATTAGGTGTTTACCTGCTTAGAACTGTAGTTGTTATCTATGCATCTATGAGGAGGATGAGGAAGGCAAACTGATTAGGTCAGCAGAAGGACAGGTGACATGCAGTGATCAGCTGTGACAATGGAGAATCAGTTTAAAGCAGGCAGATAAGTAAGAATAAAAAGAGTTAAATAAGAGGATGAAACCAAGAAAAAGACAACAGCAAGAATAAAGAACCCAGCACTAAAGTCTATTAGTATATGAAATTATCTCCTGTAGGAAATGGTGGATATTCTATTTTTTGACCCACTGCACACTAGATGGGATAAGGTATTCATAAACAGTAGAGAAAAAAAAATCCTGTTCTTAGAAGTGGAAAGGCAACAAAATAACCCTAACAAGCCTTTCCAATTTTGTAATTTCCTTGGTACTGTTTACATGACTTAGTGGCAGATACTGCAGAGCAGTCTGTCTATCTGAGATTTTTAATAGGTTCTTTTAATAAGCCTTTCTTGTGATTTGTGTTTCTGATACGAACAGCAATTACCCAGCCAAGTAATAGACTCTAATGAACATGTCTTTCCTAGATTACTTTAGAAGTTCACCAAAGAATCTTGATAGCATTGCAAAACTAAAATCTTTTGTTTGGTTGTCTAGGTTGTTTTTTTTTTCCTGTACAGACACACCTGATTGTTCTGCTAAGTACTTTCTATGTGAGTAATTGAGAGCTGAAAAGTAAAAATAAATATAGGGGTGTCTGTGCATGTGTGTGAATATGAAATATATGTTATTTTTGCTTATAATTTTTTTAATTATGGTATGATGTAGAACAAATAAATTATTTTATTTCTGCTTACAGTCTGATTCAAATATATGCATCAATATATTCCTTTTCATGACAGGTTTCATGTCAAAGTATATCTCCTCTGTGTACTGGAGGGAGTTTTCTTTATCAGAAATAAAGGTGAAAGTGAAGAGGGGGATGTTCCTTCCAAGTGAAGAATCTCCTCTTTATTATGAAATTCAGCAGACACATGCCATAGGTGTATTTTTCTCGTATGATCTCTATCTCAGTCTTTTGTCTGATCTAATATAGTCTTCAGGGCAGGGTGAAAACCCAGCAACATCCCTTCAAATCCTTTAAATCTTTTGAATTCTGAATGTGCTTTTTACGTACACGTGGCTGGCATGGTTTGACTGTCGAGGAATGTTCAGAAGGAAGACCAGTGCACTTGTCTTCTGGGACTGCTCTATGGTACAGCGATTAGGAAGTATAGGAGATGTCAGTTTGAACCCTTGAACTGAGGAGACATTTAAATCCTCATCCTAGACCTAAACATTTGAACCTAAATATGAAAAATACACAGTTAGACGGAATAGTAATTAATACTAAGAGCAAGGCAGTCTAGACAGTTCGGGAAGCAGCCTTATTCAAGTATAGTGAATCTGGCACCCAAACAAAAAGCTGTGGAAGATCTACCTGCAAAGAGGACATAAGAGGAAAATATCCTGGAAACACTGAGGGGTGACCTCATCAATGTTTATAAATATGTTAAGGGTGAGTGTCAGGAAGATGGAGCCAGGCTCTTCTCGGTGTCATTAAGCGATAGGACAAGGGGCAACAGGTTCAAACTGGAGCACAGGAGGTTCCGGGTTAACGTAAGGAAAAAATTTTTCACCATGAGGGTGACAGAGCACTGGAACAGGCTGCCCAGAGAGGTTGTGGAGTCTCCTTCTCTGGAGACATTCAAAACCCGACTGGACATGTTCCTGAGTGATGTGCTCTAGGTGGCCCTGCCTTGGAAGGGGGTGTTGGACTAGATGATCTTTCAAGGTCCCTTCCAACCTCTGTGATTCTGTGATTCTGAAAGAAAAATAAATAAATTAAAAAATTAGAGGACCTAAGCAAGACTATGAACTTCACCTTAATGCAGTGTCATAAAGGACTGGCACTATACAATGAAGAAAGAAAAAGTGGAGTGATGATTTACCTCTGCTTGCATCTGCCATATAACTTACAGGGATAAAATGCTAGGGTGAATTCTTAAAATAGTTTACTTGCAAAAAAAAGAGTAGTGCTACACCTTCTTTTCTTGAACTGTTTTGGACATTTATCTTGTGATGGGATGAAACACATCTTAGAAGGTTTTCTTTCTTTTCATGTACAGGGAGTCTTGCGAGACTAATTCTAATCTTGAGGCCTCCATTAAAGAGATTAACATTTGATCAGAATAATTCCACCACAAATTATAGTTCATTAATAATGTAACTCAAAAAATTTAATGGTAATAAGTCTTAATTTAAGCTATGAGACAAGAGTTTCTTTTATAGGGGAATTAATATGTGTTTTGGATATGCAGCAACCTTATGACTTCAATTACTCAAAGTTGACTTTTAGTCATGCAACAAAATAATACTGTGAATTATTTTAGTGGGATAAAAGTTAAAAGCAATTTCAAACATTTTGATAAGGTTTTATTTTTACCAGATGATTTATTAATCTACTGATTTATTTGGTTTCTTTTAGTATATCTTTTTCCCTCACGATGTGTCCTATGAAAAAAGAGAGCAAATAGAATAGAGATAGTTGATCCTATTAGTCAGAAATAGTTTTTTTTCTTTATCATATCTCTGTGTTTCCCAAACATATTTCTTTACAGCAAATTACTTGATAGGAATGTGCTCAGACTTTAACATCTTTTCAGTCACAGGAGCTGCTTATACTAAATGATGATCTGAAATCCAGGTGGATGCATTCCTGGTTTAGGAGTATGAATTCCTATTAGGCTCTAAAAGCTTTTAAGGTGTGAATTGTTAGTGGTGGCTATGATTTTAATGTCAGAAAGAAAAAAAAGAAGTTCAAAACAGGAATTTTTAGTTTTGTTTTCCTACAGGTAGTCAACAGAAGTGTAGAAAACCAGATACTATCCATTACCCGGACACTGCTTAAATACAAATCACTGATATCTTGTCTCAAACCAGATTCAGTATAAAAATTATTAATTCAGTCAAGCCACTTTGACTATGGAGAAATATGGATAGCAACAGTAAAAATTCCCTTTATACGAGACTGAGACCTGGGAACCAGATTCCTAGCCACAGAGCCACAAAACTTTTCCTCCTAGAACTAATTTTCTTTCCTGTGAGTTAGAAATCACCCTCCTTGAATTCAAAGTATGTAATTGCTGAGATAAACAATTCAGGAACAAACCTTAACTTGCAAATTGATGGCTGCAGGTTGCTGGTGTGCAATGACAAATGATGACTCTGCTCAGAATGTGTTTGCAAGCAGAGAAGTAGAGGAAGGGCTACATGCATCAAACACTCAAATTGCATTGAATGATGTGACTGGTTGTAGTCAATAGTAAGTGGAAAGCATTAGAAAAAGAGCCATTGGTTTCACAGAGTGAAAAGAGCAGGACAATATATGAGGAATATAGTCTGTAAGGCTTGGGAGCATATGTGCAGAGAGAAAAAGTTTAAGTGCTTGTAGAAGAAGAAGAAGATACAACATAGGTGACAGAAGGATGGTAAGAGCTATTAATTTTAATGAGAAATTACTTGGGTTATATCTTCATTGCATTAAAGTGGTGATCACTGAAAATCCAAGCATCTGAGTCCAGTAAATGGACCTTATTAGCAGAAGTGTGGTGCCAGCAAATTAAATCTTGCGATAAAAGGAACTGCAAATGCATGTTTGGACTTGAAATTCACTCTTAGAACCAGATCATTTATGTTAGTACTGTCCATCACCACGCACCTCCACCCACGAATGTACAACCTCAAACACCATCATAGTGCCAGACTGACCAGTGCTATCAGCAATTTAAAATTCTTATGTGAACAGAAAATATACAGAGTGAAATAAAATAAAAGAAATATAGTTTTAGCAGCATCTTTGGATGTATGCTTTATTGACCAAAATAATCTTTGACCTTTTTTTTTCCTCTTTTTTCTTTTTTTTTTTTTTATAGAAGGGGAACATGTTCTTCTCTTTTCATTTATTCTATTTGACAACTAAATATATTTTTCAGAATTCTAAAAATAGTTGACAGACTTCTAGTTATACTTTTTCACTAAATCTAACTCGTATAGTACCAGATCCTTTTTAAGTACTTAGAAACATTAAACAATGGTAATTTTGCAAAATGAGACTTGAAACAGTTCTTGTCACATCCTGACAATTTTGCTTTGCTTTATGGAAAATAAATGACAAGAAAAGTGACGTTCCTAGTGAACAGTGCTGCAGAGTGCTGAGCTAATGTAAATCCCTCATTTCTGTAAAACAACGGGTGAAGAGAGATTTAGCGAGTGAACTCAAAAGTCATACATAAGAGAAAACAGGTTTCAGAATTGACCTGAGCAGGATAAATCGTGGCATTACTCACACAATGCACACAGTGAAATCGATTATCTAAGAGAGAAGCAATAACAAAGATATTCTTATTGAATAAACTTTCTGTGTTCATCTCAGTATTTTTCCACTCAGTGATGACAACAAAAAGAACAGGAAAGCTTATGCAGTAGACCTTTGAAAATGTCAGTGTCTTGTGTAAACTTAGTACAGCATTTTCTTAATCTCATTGCTTCACTTTCTGTTTCATTCCTTGGGGTACCACATTGTGTAAATTCTCAAAGGAAGCAGACATTAATTTACTTTGTATTTACAGTGGCCCATACAGGGCAGAAAAATCCGGCAAATTGTGCAGCTGGACATTGCTGTTAAATGTTATGTTCTACATCGTCAATAGTCCTAACCATGTGAAAGCATCGGAACAGAAACCTTTTCATTTCAGAGACAACACTTTTTGAGAAATTCTTGTCCTGTTATTTCAGTTAAGGTCACTAGGCTTTTCTCTGAGACGTTGCACATATTTTGATGAAAACAAGAATATAGCTCTTCAGCTTTTGTTACCGTCTATAAGTTGTGTATTTGTGTGACTGACATGTTTAACTCACTGTTTACATCTGACCCACTGGGTTTTTTTATACAGGCAAATTAAAGTGGATATGTCAGTCATACATCCCTGTAATCTCTGTAGAAATGAACTGAGATGCATGACACTTACTACTGCAGTAAATTAACAAGATTAATGGAAGATATCTTCTTACCTTGTGAATCCACAAAATCCATCTATTTGTTCACACTAGATTAATTTTCCTCTTTGCAAGTGGCCCTTTCCTAATTTTACATTCTTCAAAGATTATGAATAATACCAAACTGTAAATTTCTGATGCAGTACTTTAGTGGGAGACCCTCTGGGATTTTGTTTTCAAGTCTACCTTGCGATATAAAGAGTTATCTTCATCTAAATATGTACTGGTCTCTGGTCCTGCATATACTTACCCTTTATCTTCAGATTCAAAGCAGATTAACATGGTGCAAAAAACCTTCACACAAACAAGACTCAGAACATGGGAACCACTGTAGTCCAGAAGGTTTGAACCTTGCCAACCACTGTGGAAAAAGCATTTGACTTATTTGTGTCCAAATACAACTGAAGCAAGTTGCTCTCAGATGAAATAAAACTAGTATTATGCAGAAGGTTGTCCTTTGGTAAATTATCCTTGGAGTCACTTATTACTTTAGGTATTTTTGTTGTTCTAAACAGAGCAGTTCAATGAGCTACTATGAAATGTGTTCCTTTCTGAACAGATGACTAATTTAATACAAAGAATTGGGGGTTTTTATTCACAGAATCGTAGACTCACAGACATAGCCTACTCGAGGCTTGGAGGGACCTCTGGAGAACATCCAGAGATCAAAGCAAGGTCAACTACAGCAGGTTGCTCAGGGCTCTGTCCAGTTTTCAAAATCTCCAAGGACAGAGATTCCACAACTTCTCTGGTTAACTTGTTCCAGTGTCTGACCACCCTCACAGTAAAAAAGTTTCATCTCATCCTTAGAGTTGGTTCAAATTCAGAGAAATAAATAATAAGTTCAAATGCAGATAAACATAGGAGAAAACTAGTTTTTCAATGGCCAGTGCATTTTTTTTGAGGGAACAACCTTGACAACTTCCCTCCATCAATCCAGGTGATGTTGTACTTCTATTCTCTTTTAAAATGATATTGTAAAGGTGATGGGATAAAAAAATTTAAATATTTCCAGATATAAGCACCATGCCAAATCCTCACAGTAACAACTAAGTGGAAACTCAATCATGTATACTTTCTATACTTCTTTTTTGCTACAAGATGACCCATGTCATAAAGTACCTGAAGTCAATAACTGTTCTGATACATGTGAAAACTATGAAAGTGTGTGGTACAAGCATAAATATGAGCAGATCCTTAGGAATCTAACTCCAAAGGGGTAAGGAAGGAATGTTTGTCCTAGTTAGTGGACGTCAAAGAACATCACCATAGAAGTTCATTCCACAAATCAAAACTGTGAAGTAATTTTGCAATAAACTTCTAGTCTCTTGTCATGGTTTTACTCCAGCCGGTGACTGGACACCACGTAAACGCTCGCTCAGTCCCCCTCATTGGAAAAGGGGGAGAGAATCAGAAGAGTGAAAGTGAGAAAACTCGTGGGTTCAGACACAACAGTTTAATCAGTGAAGCAAAAGCCACGTGCACAAGCAAAGCAAAACCAGGAATTCATTCCCCACTGCCCACGGCAGGCAGGGTTCAGCCATCCCCAGGACAGCAGGGCTCCGTCACACGTAACGGTTACTGGGGAAGGCAAACGCCATCACTCCGAACGCCGCTGCCCCCCCTTCCTCTTCCCCCCAGCCCCTTACAAACCGAGCATGACGCCATATGGTATGGAATGTCCCTTTGGTCATTGGGGTCAGCTGCCCTGTCTGTCCCCTCCCAACTCCCCGCACATCCCCAGCCATCCCGCCGGCGGGGCGGTGCGAGAAGCAGCAAAGGCCTTGGCTCTGTGCAAGCACCGCTCAGCAACAGCAAAAACATCTCTGCACTATCAGTGCTGCTTCCAGCACAAACCCAAACCACAGCCCCATGCTGGCTGCTGTGAAGGAAATTGACTCTCTCAGCTGAAACCAGGACATTTGGTCTATCCTGATCCAGGTCAAGATTCTTGCATATAGTATTTTAACTTTTTCCATTATTTAAATAGCTCCAGAAGTGTAATATTTTTTTTTTTTTTACACAAGTATGGTAAGATCTGTTCCCTTTTTCTTAGAAACCAGATGTTAGATGAAACATATTAAGTGACAATAATAAATGAAAAGGAAGCATTGGACCTGTAAAGACAAAGCCACATACTTATTTAGGTTACAATATGAATTTCTAAACTATGTAGACATAAAGAAATTAAAGATATTTACAGAGTATAGAATCACTAAAATAAAACTTTAAAAATGCTTTCTTATTTTCTTCCTTTCCCATTAGTCTAATTAGATATGTTCCAGACATCAGACTGGAATTTTCTTTTTCACATAATGATCTGAGAAATTTGTTGATACTTACTGGTGGTCTAGAAGATGATATTTGATTTTGGCTACACAATTTTTGCTCATGAATCAAGCTTTTTATTTCTCACTGCTGAATACATCACTTGTAACAAAAATGTAAATACCTATTCACAAAGTTTTCAGCAATTTTATAAAAGAAATAAAGGTAGATAATTTAGAAAGTGATGTTTTCACATAAATGATGGTAAAGAAATTAATCTGGAACTTCTTTTAATCCACCATCACTTATTCTCCATAGTCCGTAGAAAACCATCAGTATATATCATCTGATATCTGGGATTTACTATAACAATTTGAAGGATGAATAAGAAGCGGGTCCAAATTAAATAATATAATCTCACGACAGTAACTATTTTCATGAATGTTCATAAAGGTATAAATAAAGATGAGCTTCAGCCTAGATTAGATAATTTTTTAGATAATTCAAATATTATATGTAGTTACAGATGAAGTCATTGTGGCTTCCTCACCACTAGAGGGGAAGCTTAGGTCCTGCAAAAAGCAACTCAGATGTTATTTAACCTGTTGTTAACTGCACAGGAAACAAGAGGTGATTATGGTATTGTCAGTTAAATGCTTAAAGTTCATTGGTTGAAACCAGACCGTTGCATTCAGTAAGTATTTGAAATCTAGGATATTCTGAATTTAAGGTCCCTAGGTGAGATTTAATCTAAATATTCCATACCTCAAGAGATCTCTGAGGTCCAATTTGTGGCCGACTCTAAAGCACACAAAAACCCTCTCATATGTAAGACAAATATGGAAGTTCAAAAGTAAAATGAAAATGAGATCTTCAGAAAGAGGGAAGAAAACAAATTAATGTCACTAATTAAAATTAAAACACTTAAATTGCTCCCTATAACACTTAAATTGTCATCCCTAAGCATACGGGGGAAAAGAAGAGCATCAGGAGTAGTCAGCACGGATTCACCAAGAGGAAATCCTGCCTGACCAATCTGATAGACTTCTATGATGGTTTTGACTGGCTGGGTGGAAGAAGGGACAGTAGTGGGTGTTGGCTACCTAGACTTCAGCAGGGCTCATTGTCGCCCATAATACCCTCGTAAGCAAGCTTAGGAAGTGTGGGTTAGATGAGTTGACAGTAAGGTGGGTAGAGAACTGGCTGAATGGCAGAGCCCAGAGGGTTGTGATAAGAGGTGCAGAGTCTAGTTGAAGACCTGTATCGAGTGGTGTACTCCCAAGGTCACTGTTGGGTCCAGTCTGGGCAATGAGGGGACAGAGTGGACTCTCAGAAAGTTTGCAGATAATACTAAACTGGTAAGAATGACTGCTACACCAGAAGGCAGTCATTCTTACCGTTCAGTGAGATCTGGGAGGAGAGGAACCAAATGAAATTCGACAAGGGCAGATGTAGGTCCTGCACATAGGGATGAATAACCCCAAGCACCAGTACAGGTTAAGGGTTGACCTGCTGGGAAGCAGCTTTGCAAAGAAGGACCTGGGAGTCCTGGTGAATAACAAGTTAACCATGAGCCAGGAATGCGCCCTTGTGGCCAAGAAGGCCAATGGTATCCTGGGGTACACTAAGAAAAGTGTGGCCAGTAGGTTGAGGGAGGTTATTCTCCCCCTCTGCTCTGCCCTGGTGAGGTCACATCTGGAGTTCTGTGTCCAGTTCTGGACTCCCCAGTTCAAGGGAGCTACTGGAGAGAGTCCAGTGAAAGGCTACAAGGATAGAATAGAATAGAATAGAATAGAATAGAATAGAATAGAATAGA
>VWZZ01003699.1:147944-192666 GCA_013399095.1 Psophia crepitans | reverse complement strand
CCTGCTCCTGCTGGCTACACTATTCCTGATACAGACCAGGATGCCATTGGCATCCTGGATGCCATTGACAAGGATGATAGGGGACTGCAGCATCTCTCATATGAGGAAAGGCAGAGAGAGCTTGATCTGTTCAGCCTGGAGAAGAGAAGACTGAGAGGGGATCTGATCAATGCTGATCAATATCTAAATGGTGGGTGTCCAGAGGAAGGGGTCAGACTCTTCTTAGTGGTGCCCAGTGACAGGACAAGGGACAATGGGCACAAACTGGAACACATGAAGTTCCATCTAAACATGAGGAAAAACATCTTTGAGGATGACAGAGCGCTGGAACACGCTGCCCAGAGAGGTTGCGAGGTCTCCTTCTCTGGAGAGATTAAAAATCTGCCTGGACATGATCCTGTGCAACCTGGTCTAGGTCATCCTGTCTTAGTGTGGGGGTTTGGGTTGGACTAGATGATCTCTAGAGGTCCCTTCCAACCCCTACCATTCTGTGAAATACCAAGCTGAGGTTTCAGAAATTTGAATTAGTTTTTTCTTTACCATCTAAGTATTTTTTACTTGATGTATTAAAATTATACGTAATGAAAGCTACATGATCTCTCACTTTCTAGCAAAACTATAGACATATTATTGCTGACTTTTTGTTTCTTTCTTTCTGTTGTACTTCAGTCTTGAAGACAATAGATAATATTTTCTTAGTTCACTGTTGTTCTGCAGGGAAGAGAATCAGTGTAATAATATTACACCCCAAACTGGTCCCAAGTCTATAATAAGATTCTAATTTTGTTGTTGGGCCTTCAGGTCATAAAGCTTTCTTGTAAGGGTAAACTGTCAAGATCACCTTGTGCTTTGGGCAACTCAAGTTGTCTTCAGTGTGGTTTGAGAATTATCACTAAAAAAAAATAGAAGAAAATCTATTTTTTATATTCTGCTTGGATACTATGGAACCAATCAACAGATACTAACCACTACCTCCAAAATTTCAGCAAGATCCCAATTTCTTTCTGTTCAGTTACTTTTTTACAAATCCACTTCTTCACTGCCTTACTTTACAGTTTTTTTCTCTCTCTTCTTCTCTCTTTCTCTCTGAAACAAAAGGGAAATGGTTATGAAAGTCTTTGTGTAGGTATGCATGTTTGAAAAATGCCAGCAGAATGCATTCTTATACTGCAGACATGTTTGCAGAATTCTTAGAGAATTTTATATTGAAATGACCTGGTTAAGACTTCCACTGCCTGCATCATTGTTCAGATAATTCAAAACAGAACCTAAATTTTAATCTTTCTTGACATTTTCAATGTTTCTTTTATTTTAATCATTTTCTTCACTATTTCTCATTATTTAGCTAATAAAAAATCTTCAATAGTTTGATTAGGTGTCCAGAGTAAAGTTCTCATTCTGGCTCAATATGTCTCTTAGAGATAAAAGCAGGGGTGGACATTGGATGAAGATTCATCTAATTTGGGGAGGAGAAAATCTGATGCTGAGGAAAATTTTTAATATTGCTTCCTAGGCACTATGCAAATCCTGAGAGAATAGGTAAGCATCACTTACCCACCAATGATGCACTGAGATGGGAGACAGTTTTGTGGCACACAGAGCAGTCTGGGCTGGCTTCTGCATATATTGAAGCAATCAGAAATCTTTGGGTTACAAATGTGCCTGCTTTATGCAGCCCAATGCTGCCAACATTCACCTCCCGCCTCATCTTTGCATAACTTTTCTTGCCTACCTAGCACAAGATTTTAATGACGTGATTGAAATTAGACTAATTCAACTTGAGCTTTAAGCTGACATTTGTCCACCACATTCATTTTATCTGGTATAAGCAAAGCACCTTCTGAATCATGTCACTGCTGCAGCATATGTCTTCCTAGAGGAAACCATCAAGGTGCCATATTTTCACAACATATCATTTGTAAATTGTTTGACAGTTATTTCTCCCATTATTATTTATCATGTTTTACTCCTCATAAAGTGGAAATAAAGGTTTCTTTTCTGGTTAACAAGGTCTACTAAGAAGATGTCTCTTGATAAATGATAGGATATGAATCAGGGTGTATCGCACATTGTGAAACATTTTCCATAGCAAAAGTGCAACAAATAATAATTCTATCAGCTTTATTGGTTATTGGTTGTTACTAGAGTTTCTCAGACTCATATGTTAAATGAATCTCTTAGAGCAGTCATTAAATCCAGTACAGCTGTACGACACACATCCCTAAGCCTTCAGCACCTGTTTTTATATGAGAAGATAAGGATAACACAGAAATATGTTGTAAGAAGGCTATATCAAACAAGGGAAACCGCTGACAGAGTGTACCAGAGGAGCGAGAAAATTGCTGTAGACCCAAAGCAAGGATGTGCTTTATATTCGCAGATACCAGGAGCAAAAAACTTCCTTGGCAGAAACAAAGCCCATGGTAGTGTCTGCAGGTAAGTCTGCAAAAGTGACTACCTCCCTGCTTTTAACTAGAGCAAATGAGTCATAACGACAGTGATAGCAGTAATAATAGCAATGATCATACTAGTACTAGGTCTCCTGAGTGGGAGACACTCTTGGGAACTGCTCAGAGACCTCTGCCAGCACTGAGTGAGTCTACACATTCACAACGTACCATCCCAGTGTTTGCAGCTCTCCTTCGTCCTCTCTCCCCTGACAGCACGCCTGAGCAACAAGCATAGTAACAAAATAAAGAAAATCCACCCAAATATCTGCCGTAACAACTCAAGGCATTCCACAACACACACCACACTTGGGCAGCAATTCACGCTATTTGTAATGAAGTAGTTGAGCTGTCTGTCTCTCAGCTTCTTCACGATCAAGGGAGGCATCTCCAGGCAGTGGTGTAACACTGTGTCTACTAATTATACCAAGATCCTAGAGTGAGCAGGTCCGTACCATAGATATCTGTGTTTTGAACCATGTTTGTGTGATCCTAATTTGTTAGGCACAGCTTATATCAGACAAGCATAATGACACAGAGATTGGTCCAAAATCTATTCTGACATGCATAGTTAGGGCCAAGGAGTGGGCTCAAGCACCGATCCATAGTAATTTGTGCTGTTTAATAGTTAGCACACTCGCTTGGAAATAAGATGCATGAGAAGTAGCAGCTTCCAGTATGATGTCCATAAGAGATAAGGCAACAGGCTATTTTTGCTATGCCATATGAACAAGGAGACATTTTTGGGGGGTACAAAGAAAGTTTAGCTGTATAAATGTAAGACTAGTGAATGGGGTCTAATCCATTTAAAAAAAAAAAAAAAGGATAGACTTAGACTGCATAAGTAATTTCTTTAAAAAAAAACAAAACAGCTCACCTAAAAAAAGAGTTTATGTAAGTCAATAAATGGTCAGTACAGCTTGTTCCCTGCCTCAGGGGCTGTCTGACATCGTAAGTCTCTGGATATAGCTTTTGTGATCACATATTAACAATAAAAAAGTTTGACATTTTCACCACGTGGAAGTTTTTGATAATGGGGATACTCTCCAGTACAAGCCATTTCATGAAGTCCTTTCCACCATCTCACTAATAAGCTTTAGACACAATGTTGACAGGTAGTTGACAAAACAGGAATTACTCCAAATATGACTGCTGGGAAGAAGTGAATTACTCTTTAACCTTCCAGCTGCTTTTCCACACCCATATAGTTGGGCACAATTTGGGAAGGAGAATAAATGCAGTAAAGACCCAATGTAGGCATCAGAAGCAAAAGGCACATTACATATCATATAGAATAAAAGAACAAAAAAATCCCACACAACAACATGTAATTCAATGCATCCTGTTTAATGTGAGGATTCCAGGTTCTCTTCTGAGAGCAGTTGATTGCCGCTACAGAGAAGATGCTGGCCTTGGTGAGGAAGGGGAGTCAATCACCTCTGCTCTTCCTGTACTGTCCTCATTTGTGCTTCACAGTCACATAGGGAGTATGTCCAAGACCAGTTGAACACTGCAGATCTCAGAGCAAAATCAGGCATACCCTCTAGAAAAAGCTGAAGGGCTATATGCCAGCACAGTGACTGAGGAAAAAGATCTCGAAGTCAGGCATCGGTCTTTATAGAACACATGCATAAACTAACTTAAAGCAAAAGGGAAGCAGGAGGGACAATTGACAAGGAGTAAGAAGAGCTACTTTTTATTCTCAGCCCTCTTTCAGACCTCTTCTGTGAGTTAAGCAAGATGTTTTTATCTCTTTGTGTCTTTTTCTAGCTCACCTCTCTTTTCTTTGTCCTCTGTAGACCGAGTTCACCAATCTCTAGGCTGTATCTGATTACGGTGTATGAAGTCTAGCCCAACACTGGCTACAGTCTCTAGATGCTGCTGTAATAAAAGACCTATCTTTTTTCACACTGTGCTTTGCTTTAGAATCAAGTTTTCTTCAGTCCAATTGTACAGTACTACAACATCCCTGGGTTTTTTTGACTGATAGAACAACTTCTGTATCACATTGCTATCGAACCAGAATAAGTTCAAAAAAGATAATTCTTTTTGCATTTCTTAAAATATATATCATCCCAGGGATGAGGTCTGCAGGAGGAACATTTCTGTGGAAGACTTAAAGAGTTTAGTCTGTTTGCCTTATCGAAATGAAGGTTAAGAGGTGACTTGATTGCAGAGTTTAAATATCCCAGGGGAGAACAGAGATGGGGGCAAAATCCACGCTAATGTTTACTGTAGCCAGCATTGAGACAAGCCACAATGACTGGGAGCTAAATTCAATTACAGTTAAAGCCTGTTCGTATTTGAAAGGAGGCTCAGTGTTTTCAGCAGTACTGGAGCACTGCAGCATGCCACCACAGAAGCTTCTTCTCTTTCTCTCCATCCTGCCACAGTTGAATATTTTCCTTTGCAGATGATTTTTAACACAACGTGCCGAGACAAATGAAACTCTATAGCCTCTGTTACTCTGGAGGAGGTCTGATTAGTTAATTGTACATAAAGGTCTATGAATATTCTATACTATTATGTCTACTTATTATGTGCATTTGAGACTGTGGTAATGAGAAAAATACTGAAGCAGATTATGTGTCTGTTGGCACCTCTATTTCTTTATCTTTGAAGAGAGGAACCCATAATAAATAAACCGGTACAATTTGAGGCTTAATGAGTCCAAAATTGTACAAGGTGTGGAAGTGGAAAGAGGTAGTTATTGGTACCATTATTGTTATTGCTGCAAGCACAGTCCTAGAGGTCAAAATTCACATTTGCCTTGGTGAGACAGAGGTTTTTGCTTTGAGGGAGATATCTGCAAGTCTTAGAAAGCAGATCGACAGACGTGAAGGAACTTGTTCAGACTAGTTATATAAAATGGATAATTGTGAATTTCTTTCAGTGACAAGACAGCACCTTATTTTATATAAGCATAACAGTTTATACAAAGCCTTTAGATGACTGTTTTATCTTATAACCACAATTACCTGCAACGGGAAGTGGAATGTGACGTGTTTCTGTGTTAGGAGAACTCAGCAGCTCCAGAGATGTTAACCTCCAAAACGCTCTATTTTTCTTTCTTTTCTTCAGCTTCATGTTTCTAAAAGTTTGAAAAGATAGGGGGTGAAGGGGATGGAGACAGGCAAGTGAAAAAACTCTTCTGCAGAATGCATCACAAAGACTGCAGAAAATAAAAATAGAATATGGTAAAGATTATATCCTTTCTGGAAAAAGACTTGATATATCTACCTAATTGTCTCTATCTTTTTGTTGTTGTTGTTGTTGTTTTGGTTTTTTTAACAATATGCATGACATCACATGGGACTGGCCAGATACAAGAGAATGTCTTTTTGACCTTTGTTTGGTTGATTAGGTTTTGTTTGGGTGACTGATGACTGTCATTGATTTTAAAGTGACTCTGATGATGATGTATGTGCCATGTGTGGCTTGATTTTCAAAAGCACTTCTCATTGACCTCACTCTAAGTATTACAGGTCACTAGTACAATTGCAGTGGGAGTAAAGTTAAGTCACTGATAAGCAAATTAAAAACATCCACGTACAGTAGATGTTGGGAGGAATATTTAGAAAGTATCTCTAAGTCAGAAGGCTGTAGAACCTGACCCTTGAAAATTACGACCAGTCAGAGGTTCTCCAATCATAAGCAAAATAATGGAAATAATACTCAAAATAGAGAGTAAATTCTGAACATTTTGGCAAGACATGGAAAGGAAAGAAAAAGGAAGGTAACATGCTCAAAATGTATGTTAAATTTTACTTCGGTAATGAATGCCAATTGCAGTGCTTTGTTCACAGAGTTGAATTCATCTTGCATAAATTTGAGTGAAAGTACATTATTCAGAGGCTATGGTATTCTGAAAGATGGCTAGACTTGATAATTATTTGAACAACCTGCTACTTTGCAGCACAGAATGAAAGAAATTATGTTACTGATACTATATTAGGCAGCCTGGTCAGTCAGTACATTTATGAATCTCTGAACACTGTGGAAGAGCATCATACAGTGAGGACTGCCAAAGAGATTATACCACCTGGGTAATTACTTAATAATTTTCAAACTGATTTTTCAAAAGATGTGAGTACTTTTAGGTCTCACGGAAGTACTGAAACTCGGCAAAAAGTCTGTACTCAAGAAATGTTTGGAGAAATGCTGTGAAAACTTCTTAACATAGAGTCTTGCCAGTACAATTCAGTCCTGACCTCATTATAATGGCTAGCTTCTTTCCAGCAAAAGCTGTCCAAGTCTGCCAAATTATGCCAGTACATGGTGGCTTCATTGTAGACACCCAGATAAGGTGCCAGGTTTATTCCTACATGTGACTAACGTGAAACGAATTTTAAATGAAAATAAAATACTGCAGGAACCCCCTTAGTACATGGTAGGGTAAACAGGATATAAACAAAAAGTGGGGAATATATTCTAAAGTCTATTGTTTAATACCTAAACCGTATTACATTATACTGTGCTTTTGTGTGGTGATTACAACTGAAGGTGGAATATTCATTTTAATGTAGCTTATTGATTATTTTAAGGATGACAGTATAGGTGGAAAAATATTCTATTTCCTTCTATCTATTCCTCATTATCTGAATATGCTTTGGATACTTATCACTGGATTTGACAGGTATTATAAGATTATACCATATAACAAGTTGATAGACATCCTAACTGGGTATCTGCAGAGTGCTTTGAACTTGAAAGGAGATGTGCTACATCGCATATTCTATGTAGTATACAGAAGTATTATAGAATAAAAATTACGATGATTGGAGGGCTGGAGCATCTGTGAAGACAGGCTGAGAGAACTGGGGTGGTTCAGCCTGGAGAAGAAAAGGTTCAGGAGAGACCTTAAAGTAGCCTTCCAGTATCTAAAGGGGGACTATAAGTAAGCTGTTGAGGGACCGTTTATAAGGCCATGCAGCGATAAGACAAGGGGTAATGAACTTCAGCTGAAAAAGAGTAGGTTTAGATTAGCTATTAGAAGGGAATTACTCACTGTGAGGGTGCTGAGGCCCTGGCACAGGGTGCCCCGAGAAGCTGTGGCTGCCCCTGGCTCCCTGGCAGTGCCCAAGGCCAGGTTGGATGGGGCTTTGGGCAGCCTGGGCTGGTGGGGGGTGTCCCTGCCCATGGCAGGGGGTTTGAGGGCTTTGAGGTCCCTTCTAACCCAAACCATTCTATGATTCTATGAAAAAGCTAGAAATTTACTCATATATTCTAGTGCCTTCAGTGGCAGACAATGCATACTTAAGTACACCTTTAAAAAAAAAACACAAAAAAACCCAAAAAAACCCCAAAACCCCAAAACCACCACAAAAACCCACACCAAAAAACCCCAAACCCTTCAGCACTTAGTTAAAAAAAAAGACAACCAACCAACAAAAAACAACAGCAACAAGAAAACAAAAAAAACCTAAAACAAAAACAAAAAAATCCCCCCCACACATAGCCAAATAGTGGCCCAAATAGGGCTAACATGGTGGCAAAATGTAGAAAAACAATATCTTTAAATGGCTTAAAAACAGTTGTTGGATTTATCTGTTGGTTTGTTCTGCCATTTTTTTGTTTCATTTGTTGTGTAATGGAATTCAGCATACTCTCCTGAGAATGACATTACAACTGTGTTGCCAGAGGCAAACAAACAAAGTACAGATGCTTAAGGGAGATAAAAAAAATAAATGCTAATATTTTAGTGATGTTTAAAAGAAAAAAAAAGATGTCAGGACAGGTGTTGTGTTCAGTGGGTTTTTCCTGTGTTAAAAGAGTAGTTCTCCCATACAGGGGGCAGTTTTTAAACACATAGATTTTATTTCCACAGGTTTTAGTGTTGGGGAATGTGACAAAGTAGTTTCTGACAGATTGCCCTGAGCGTCTATCTGATCTTTCCAACTGCTGCCTCTATGGTTCACTGAGAGGAGATCAGAAGGCCTGAGGTTGGCAGGTGGCAATGCAAAGCACACAAACGGAAGAGTTGTCTTTTACCGCTTTTCTGGGTTTTTTTTTTAGTTTGGGTTTTTTTTTTTTTTTGTTGTTGTTGTAGTCAGGTTTTTTTTGCTCTTTATCGCTGGCTTCCAACAGTTTGGCCTGTACAAATCCCCATCTGCTCTATCCACTCCACGCCTCAAAAAAATGGCACTTAGAAGCACGCCTGTGCAGTTAATTCACATAGAAGCCTCAAGGCGTTGGATTATTGGAATTATAACTGTGCTGCTGAGCAGCGTGGGTTGAGAACCAGAGCCCCCTGTTGTGCTAGGGACTGCACGGAGGGCTATTCGGAGTGGGGGGGTCTGGAGCAGCACAGCTTCATGGCTCCTTGCCATGGAGCGTTTAGTGTCTGTCAGCTCGGTATTTTCACATGGAAAGTGATGGTATTAGACTATTTTCACCCAATGTAGCTGGGGAATCATAATCACACATTAATAAAAATAGGGACAGTCATCCAGCGTTTCATAAATCAGCCTTTTCTCAACTGCATTCTGTATAACCGTAACAGATGGGTTAGTTGAGATGGGCCAACAGAGATGGGTGATTTACTGGCAAAAAAATTATGACAGCCAGATTGCACAAATATACAACGACACACACTCTTAGATTTAAGCAACATTTTAGAAAGGGAGGGTTTAGTTCCTACCCCACCAGTTGGAACTGGATCTACCCCTGAAGAATATTAGTTATTACCCTTCAATTTGCTGATCTTTAACATTTTCATTAATGACTTAAGCATAAAAAAGCTGGAGTTTACTGACACAGTTTGCTGATTACACAAAGTGACAGCATTTTCTATCTAGAAGAGACAGGATTATTGTAGAGAAAAAGCTGTGTGACCCAGAGGAGTGATAGAAGTGGAATTAAATGTAATTGTAAAAAGTGCAAGGCCATGCCCTTAAGGACTAATAGCAAAACCGTTTGCTATATCACATCAGCTGGAAGGCAGGAGAGAAAGTCTTGGATATATCAGCCACTTATAGGGTGATTATAAACCACAAAGCTCATGTAACTGCACATAAAATAAATGTCACTTCAAGAGGTATTCGGAGCGATATGTTTATCAGCGGCATGGAAGCATCGAAGGCATTATAGAAGATGCAGGTGAAATCTCAGTTCAGATTAGCTGTAGTTGCTTATGAATTGTGATGGCAATTTCAGACTGGAGCAGGTGCAGACAATACATATCAGACTGGTCCTATCAGAGGAAATTAAAGACAGCTTCATTTCTTTATCCTAGGTAAATGAAAATAGAGAGGTGATAAAAGTATTGTGCATATGTTGATTAGAAACAAAGGGGCATAAAGAATTGTGAGGAAGAATGATTTAAAATAAACAATGATGGGAAAACATCTAATGGGTACTAAACGGCAAGGAACACATTCTGCTTAGGAGTTAGGTGATTGTTACTGACCATCTCATGACAGTACAGAGGCTCCAGGGCAACCAGTCAGTGGAAATAAAATAGGGCACAAACTTCTCTTCTGTTTTTGAATAGCATATATAGTGTTATGGCCAGAAACACTGAAGGACTGAAGTAACGACAAGGAGCTCTTGAAGGCGGGTGTCGTTCCTCCCCTATGGTACCTATTTCTCTACAGTGTGTGAATAATCAATTTCAGTAAGCTAAAATCAGAGCTAATCAGTCCTTAATCAACTTTAACTTGAACTTTGCAGCTTCTGATTTAGACCTGAAAAACATATTGTATAGCTATTGTATAGCTTGGTGTTCCTCTATATTTTTGGTTTTTTTCAGTTATATCAATTGACTTGACATATAAAGCAGGAGAGGTACTGTTTACAATGGCATGCAGTGATAAGACAAGGAGTAATGACCTTTAGCTGAAAAAAGTAGGTTTAGATTAGATGTTACAAAGAAATTCCTCTCTATGAGGATGTGAGGTCCTGGCACAGGTTGCCCAGAGAAATTGTGGAGGCCCCATCCCTGGCAGTGTTCTAGGCCAGGCTGGATGGGGCTTTGGGCAACCTGGGCTAGTGGAGGGTGTCCCTGCCCATGGCGGTGGGGTTGGAACTAGGTGATCTTTGAGGTCCTTTCCAATCCAAGCTATTCTGTGATTCTGTGGTAAAATGCTGCTTGTCCATTGTTTCCTAGACTGTATCAATGAGTCTTAAAATAGTGTTCTAAATATAGCTTTTCATATACCCATGACCACTAGTGTGGAAAAAACAAACAAAAAAGTTCTCTAAAAATAGAATTACCTTTAAAAATTTTCCCTTCAATAATTTTTCTATATTCTTTATTCTTGTTCACTGTGCTGACTTGATTTTTGAGAGGTTTTCAGAAAACTTTGATGTCATCTAAAAATGCTGCTCTGGAGCTATTATGTTATCAACTTAACAAAAAGGAAGAGAATGCCATATTTGGCATAATTCACTTGAATCTTTGAAGTGGGCATCAAAAATAGCTCTAAAATCTGGAGTGACAGTGTTTTACCAGTGGCTATGTGCTACTCCAGCTGTAAGCATTTGGGCCCATCCAAGAGCCAGGTCCCCTTGTGCGGGGGGATGCCACTGAGATACGTCTCATGGTTGAGTGCACTCAACCTGCTGACATCCAGCTCATCAGACTTCTGTTCTGGATGTACCCAAGAAATTTGAAAGGACACAGATCCTTACCCAAGGCAAGAGAAGTATTACAACTGATGGGCAGAGTTAAATATTTGTGTTTTCTATGAGCAACCCTATTGATTTCACAGGACTACATGACTTACAAATGCACAGAACACTAGTAACAGAAAAGAAAGTGAGTCAACATCAGACACTAAATCCCTAGAAGACCAAAGAAATTGAAAACTGTTAAATCCTATTGCGGATGAACTGTAGTGTAATTTTCATTTAAGCTATTTACTCTTCCCATGGGCACAGCTTTTTTGCAGTCTGCAGTGTGCTCCACCATCAGATTATGGAGTGCAAAGTTCAGCATATGTTCCAGAATGAAAGCAGTATTGAACAGTGGATATAGATCAAAATAGTTCATCTTCCACAAGAGACATCACAGAAAAGTAACTGTTGCCATAAATGTCGAATCTGCATAGGAAAGCAAAACCAAACCAACTTTTTCATAGGCAGGTCTCAGTGTCCAGAGCTGTATATGAAAAGGGGCAGTCATTTGGGATCTCTTAGATCATTTTAAGCCATCTGTGGCCTAAGCTGTTCCCTTCTTTCATGTCTCGTTCTACCAGCCCCTTTTTATTTTGTATACTACCTGTTCACAGATAGATGACTGCTTGTTACCAGATTGTTTCTTTAGAATAATACAATAATAGAACCATAGAATCATAGAATCATTAAGATTGAAAAATAACTTTAAGCTAATCAAGTCTAGCTGTTAACTCAGCACTGCCAAGCCCACCACTAAAACATGTCCCTAAGCATCACATCTATGTGTCTTTTAAATCCGTCCAGGGATGGTGACTCCACCACTTCCCTGGGCAGCCTGTTCCAGTGCTTGATAACCCTTTCAGTGAAGAAATTTTTCGTAAAATCTGATCTAAACCTCCCCTGGTGCAACTTGAGGCCATTTCCTCTCATCCTATCACTTGTTACTTAGGAGAAGAGACCAACACCCACCTCATCACAACCTCGTTTCAGGGAGTTATGAAGAGTAGTCAAGTCTCCCCTCAGCTTTTTCTTCTCCTGGCTAAACAGCTCCCGCAGTCGCTCCCATCAAGCTTATGCTTCTGACCCTTCACCAGCTTCATTGTCCTTCTCTGGACACGCTCCAGCACCTCAATGTCCTTCTTGTTGTTAGGAGACCAAAAGCAAAAACAGAGCTTGAGGTGTGGCCTCACCAGTGTCACAGTACAGGGGGACAATCACTGCCATGCTCCTGCTGGCCACACCATTCCTGATACAAGCCAGGATGCCGTTGGCCTTCTTGGTCATCTGGGCACGCTACCGGCTCATGTTCAGCCTGCTGTTCACCAACAACCCCAGATCCTTTTCTGCCAGCCAGCTTTCCAGCCGCTCTGCACCAAGCCTGTAGTGTTGCCTGTCATTATTGTGACCCAGGTGCAGGACCCAGCACTCAGCCTTGTTGAACCTCAGGAAACTGGCCTTTTCCCATAAATCCAACCTGCCCAGGTCCCTCTGTAGAGCCTTCCTACGCTCCAGCAGATCAACACTCCCACCCAACTTGGTGTTGTCTGCCAACTTACTGAGGGTGCACTCGATCCCTCCTCATCCAGATCTTTGAAAAAGATATTAAAGTGAACTGGCCCCAGTACTGAGCCCTGAGGAGCACCCTAAAATCCCATTGGATTTAACTCCATTCACCGCAACTCTTTGGGCCTGGCCATCCAGCCAGATTTTTACCCAGAGAAGAGTACACTCACCCAGGTCATGAGCAGCCAGTTTCTCCAGGAGGATGCTGTGGGAAATGGTGTCAAAGGCTTTACTAAAGTCCAGGTAGACAACATTCACTGCCTGAACCAAGGTGTAATAGTGATTTTTTCAATTTATTTCAGTAATTTTGTTTTATTTGCTCAACCTTCTTGCCCAAATGTCATGAGATTCGAGTACTTCTACTCTCTTTTTCATTGTCTTAGGCTTTGAGGCTGAATTGTGCCCTCCTTGATAATATGTGGTCTCATCTGATTTTGCACTTTTTTCAATACAATACTCGTAAACAAAAGAAAAAATGTCAGAAGTATCTAAAGAAGCTTTTAAAATATGAAAAATTGTTAGAAAAAAAAAAAAAGAGGCAAAGTAGAAGTCTAGCATGTAGGAAAATTCAATTTGTGACCCAAAATCTTTAATTATCATGAACTTCCAGCTGTCTTTACTTACATGAGAGAGGGTTATCTCTTGTTATATTTATCTGTACTCAGCAGTTACATCTGCATGTAAGTACTTTAAGTGGCCTTGGAAGAAGCTTCCGTGAGGCTGAAGTGACAGGGGGCTTAGCTGGTGAGTGTACACACAGGTTCCTGGATAGGACTGTGCAACCTGTGCTGATGTCTGTATTTATAAATAGCAATACCTAAGCTAAATATTTTAAATTGGAATCAATTGAGACTATTATTTTTTTTCAATCTCAATTGCCTTAAAAGAAATGGATGATTCACCTATGAAACAAATCCTTCCAAAAAGCCACATCTAGGCACATGAAAGATAAGAGATTTCCTGGGAACAGCTAGCATGGATTTACCAAGGGCAAATCATGCCTGACCAGCTGACTGAGTTCTGTGGGCCTTCAGATGAGTGACTCTGTAGATGAAAGGAGAGGATTATGTTTATCTTGACTGCAACAAGACTTTCAACTAAGTCTCTCAGAGTGTACAAGTAGCCAAAGAACCGAGATATGGTTTGGATAAATAGATTACAACGTGAATGGGAATTACCTGGACCACCAAGCTCAAAAATTTGTGATCAGTACCAAGTTCAGCTAACAGTGAATTACTGGTAGCATTCTTCAGAGGTCAATTGTGAGATGGTATTTTAAGTATCTTTACTAAAAATTGAGTGCTGGGATGGAAGATACCTTCATAAGTGGTATCTAATTGAGTGGCATCATTGATACACTGACAGGTAGGGCATATACACAGAGACGACATTGCCAAGCTGAAGAAATGGCCTGACAATAACTGCACGAAGTTCAGCAAAAGGAAGTGTTAAGTCTGCACCTGGGATGGACAACATCATGCAGCAGTACCGCTTGGGCACTACGGGAGAAAAAAAAGCTTTTCAGAAGAGGACATGGAAGTCCTAATGGATGAGATGACCATGAAACAGCAATGTACCCTTACAGTGAAGGTGGACAGGTGCTTACTGAGTTGTGTTAGTAATAAGTGTAGTCAGCAGATTCAAAGATCATGTCCTTGGACCTTGATTCAGCACTTCTGGGATGTATCTGGAACATTGTGTCTGGTCTGGGCTTCACAGTATAAGAAAAACTTGATGTACTAGAGTGAGTTCAGCAGAAATCTCCAAGATAGTTTTGGGCACAGAGCACAAAAAGTGACAGGGGAGGTTAAGAAATCTGAGCTTGTGGATTTGTTCAGCCTGATGAATTGGAGGGAATTATCTTACCATCTTCAGCTACGTAATAATGGATAGAGTGAAGACAAAACCAAATTTTTCTTTGAGGTGTACAGTGAAAGGATGAAAACAAACAAACAAACAAAAAAATTGCAGCACAAGAAAATCTGACTAATTATAAGGAATTTTTTTCCAACATGTGAGTGATTAAACAGTGGAACAAACATTCAGGAGGCTGCGAGATTTCGTTCCCTGGGGGTGTTCAAAACTTGACTGAACATGACATGAGTAATTGTCTCTGAGTGGACTCATTATGAGGAGGAGTTTGGACTAGATGACCTGCAGAGTTCTCTTCTGTCCTAAACCATGCTATGATTCTCTGATTTCTACACATCTTTCAGCAGATTATTTAATTCCAGCTTGAAAATATAAATGTGTCAGCCATAGCAACTGCCTCTTCTCTCTGTAAAGGGATCCACATTTCTTTTTCCACATCTTTTTCTCAAAGATATATCTATCCTCTTATTAATATTCCTTCCACTGAGTACAACAAAACTTTACCACAGGCAGTTGTCATTTTCTAAACCATTTAATAACACTCATTTTATTTCTAAGGGTAAAAAAATAATGGGGTGATAACATGTCCTGAATTGCTAGTGACAGTAACTGTTAAGGCTTCAAGCACTTACTGTTTTTCACCAGCTGTTGCTTTTAGTACCAGCAATTTTATTCCCCCAAACCTAGGCTTATTTATGTATTTAAGAAAAAAGAAAAAAATAACTAAAAAAAACCCCAAACCAAAAAAACCCAGCCATTAGGAAATTGTGAGCAAGCTTCCTGAGAGAAATCAAATGAGTTATTGTCTGTCTTTGTCATTGTTATACCTGTGTAGCTGGGTAAAGATGTTACATTTCCAGCCTGTAGTCTGAACCGTGCTGTTACTCATCCAGGCATGCATGGCAGTCTGCACCAGTTCCAGATTTACCTACCAGCCACCTTGATTATCAGTGATAAAATACTGTTAATATTCCATCGGCCAGATTAGATTACTCCTGAGAAACTGCATCTTTCTTCCGCCTAGCCCTTAATACTCTATGTTTTAAGGTATTTATTTCCCTACAAAGTATTTTTAAATAGTATTATTTATGTATTTTTTGTAACTTACATGTTATCTGTTTCCTGTTCTTCATTTTCAATCTTTTTGGTCTTGAGGGTTGCAGAAGCAGCAGCTCACCTGGAAGCTTGGACTCCAGGTTATGATCCACCATTTTTCCTCTAAGAATTTCTGGAAAACCTTCAAAAGAGGCAGGAGAACAGCCTGGCTTGTAGCATTGTAGCATCCACATTGCACAAGCGTTTTTTGGGGGTTTTTTCACCTTTTCTCTGCCTTTTCCAGAGTCTGGGCAGCCTGCAGGTTTGAACTAGCTAGCTGACTGAAAAACAGGAAATAAATAAATGTTGGAAAACAGCACTAATCTGCAGAGCTGATGCTGAACACCTCCCAGTACCGAAGGGACTCTTTACAGCAGTTTGGGTCAGTATCCACATCCATGGTTTACCGTAAGGCCAATGTTTTCTGCCAGGTATGATTTGAGTATCCCAGCAGTGTTTGGGGGATGTGTGTGTTTATACACTTCGATGCATGTTCACACATGCAACTAGGTAAACTGACCTACAGCTTGATCAGTGGACGACTGAAAATTATGTTATACTGTATAAGAAAGAGTTTATCACCTATAAACATGATTTGGGCTCCCAGGGTTTATTAATACGGCACCTTCTACACATCAAAAGAATATCTGCATGGTTGAGTGGATACACCATGAGTAGAGGAGGTTAAATAGATGCTTCTAGCAAGGAGTTTCTGCCATTCTGTTTGTTAAGAGTCTGTTTTCTCATTCTTCCCCCTGACCACAACGAAGATGTAATCTGTCTTCCTCCCCTCAGCCAGCCTTCCACCCTCACTCTTCTGCTTCTCTCTTCTTGTCTCTTCACTATTTCTTTTCCCTTGTGACAATAAACATGAACTAGCACCCCAACCAACCCATTTGTCTTCAGTCAAAAATTTTCTTGGAAAAACCCCTACTGATTAATCTTCAAGCACCATCATCCTTCAAGTTTCCGTTAGTAAAGTATCCAGGGCATCTTGGGATGTATGCAAGAAAGTTTGGGGTTAGATTCAACAAAGTTAAGGTACTGCCAGCTGTTAGCTGTTACTTTGCTTACTTTAAGGTGCTCAGTCTTCTGATTAAAAATCAAAGCCCACAGGCAGTAAATACAGAAGGGTCATCCAAAGAAACTGCTCGCCGCGTGGGAGCTTGCCAACAGGGCAAGCTAACTACAGATGTATGAACAAGTTACCACGGAAACTGTCCAAATGCATTTTCTTAGCCTACAGCAAAAGCGAGGTAATTTGAGTGAGGTTAGCAGGCAATAAGAGAGCTTGTTATGTCTAATTAGCTAAATGCATTCTTAAGGCTCTTCCTACCCACTGGTCATTTAAGATTATTTTTCTTCTCCCTCTGCACATTCATTTCTCATTGTTATCCTCTTTATATGCAGTTCTTCAGATTCAATATTTTATTATGCATTGTCCATGCTGGCAGATCATATCACATGATAGAGCTAAGTGGATGCTCCTTATGCAGCTGTCATTCCCATTTTAAGGTTCCTATGTCATAGGCCTCTCTCTTTCAATATTTCTGTGACCAAGAAAAGAATCTTTGCTCACCCATGAGCTCTGTTTTCAGCACATTAGAAAGGAACTGAAAAGGAAGACTCCAGTGAAGCTTCCATGACTTTTTTCAGTCAATTCATATTTTGCCAAAGTGTAATATTTTACCTGAACTAACATTGACATGAAGATGATCAATGTCCTTAGTTTAATGAAGGTACTGTACAAGTATTTCCCTTAATGAGATTGTTTGACAAACCTCAATAAACTTCAGTATTATTAATCTCTAAAAATTAATTACATGTTCCAGGGGAAAAAAAAAAACAACAACAACAAAAAAAAACCCCACACAAAACCAACAACAAAACAAAGAAGCAAACAAAACCCTAAAAACCCAAACCAAACACACAAGAAACAGCTCACCATTCCCATTTCCTCAGTAACATCCCTCTCTCATTATGAGTAACATTTTCTCTGAAAAGCAACCCAAGTGATAGGTGGAAAAGTAAAATATCATTCTGCAATTCTTGTGTAAGGCACTTTGATACCTCATACATTTGCAACAGTTGATAACTTCAGCAAACAACTTCTGGAAAAAAAAAAAAATCCCATTGTAGTCCAAATCTCTGTAAAGCCATTATAAATTCTTCCTCTGCCTTCCTTCTGCCACAGACCCACTTCAGCAGCCTGGACAGTATCCCTGAATCCCAGCAGATGACAGTTGCATAGAGATGGAGGGAGAAAGGAGAGATTTGTCGCAATTGTCTTTTCACTGCCAGGAAGTTAGCATGGTGTTCTCTGTCTGCCTGTGAGCTCTGTCTGGGAGCATGTTTAGATGTGAAAATTGTACACCAGAATACATGTGTATTGCACTCCATGTAGTGCAAAGCAATATGTGGTGTGAGGATACACAAGATTATTTACTACACTTGGAACAGATATTTTTGTGTGCTTTGTGTTGAAAACTCATATTCAGCTAAAGCAAAAGAGGGAACTTTCAGAGTTTAATTCCAGTAGTCTGTTCATATATCTAAAAATGACACATTTAACTGAACACAAGATTTGGATACTTTGGCTCAAAAGATTATTTCAGTTGTGTGAATCACGAATATTTTTGTTTTGTTGTGTGTGGGTTTTTTACTTCATTTACAGTTCCCCTTTGTGATAATATGTACAATCACACACAAGTAAATATACAGCAGTTTCTCTCTCTTCCTTGTCTTCTATTCGGCTCTCTAGATTTCTTTCTGATCTGCTTCAAATTTCTTGTATCACATTTTCCAATCTTCAGCAGACGACTGTGGAAAGCAGCACACTGAAAGAAGCGTCCTGCTCTGCCCTTCTCACTGATGCCTCCTCTGTTTTCTTCTCGTGTCAGAGTAATGCTTTCAGGACAAAAATATCGCTGTTAGAGGACTGCGTTACTCCAATCTTCAAAGTAATATGATGACAGAGAGATTTGCATAGGTTACTAGGTATTAAGTTGATTTACTCGGTACCCAGTCTGCTTAGTGCCTGAGTCCTAACGAAGAACTGAATGTAAGTGACTAGTGAAATTTTAATATCTAACACATAAGTGAGAATAGCCTACACCAATCTGTGGATAGATAAAAAATGTAGGGGTTGGCTGTGCTGGACTGACAGTTGCTCACAAAGCAATAGGAATCACTTTCAGTGTGAAAATAAGAGTTCTACAGTACCAACTTTCTAGTTGCTCAAAAAAACCCCAAAACCTCTAAAAGATACATTTGCAGCTTCTTTTACATGCAATTTTTTAATAACCATCTGTTGTTAGCAGATGATAATTGATTTCTTGTAGTTGCGAAGAAGAAACTGAAAATATTTTCCTTTCTTGTGAGCCTAAAAGAGCAATTCCTAGACTTTTTCCCCTACAAAAAAAACCTGGTCTTCTCTTCTGAATGTTCCAAATTGAACTGATGTGGAAACGTCTGCTTTTTGCAACCATCTCATGACCATCTATGTCTTCAGCTGAGTGTTGCAATCAAAGTACCTTTACAGATGATGGACAATTTAGAAAATTGTCAGATCTCTGAAAAATGCCTTGAGCAATTGACCTGTACTTCTTCATCTTGAAGACTGATGCTAAGGATTTAACACTTCCACATTTTCTTCAAATTAGACCCAGAGCTATTGCTGACCGATGCAAGATCATGTGTCTTTGAGCATCCAATTCAGTCAGATCCTGAGGCCATCTCTCTAAAAACATTTCCTGTTAAAAAGATGCTTTAACCCACTCATCACTCTTGCTTTTGACAAGATAAAGCCTAAAGAGTACAGTCTGTAGTAGAGAAGAACAAGTCCAGCATCTAACCTGCAGACAGCACCCTGATTCCATAGTGATTTTTACACTAAATGAGATGTCGATATAATTAATTATCATTACATCTGTGAAAAAATGAAGTAACATTATCACAAATTGGGAACAAGAGACCTAGGAGCCTCATGTGTTTCGCTTGCTTATAAATAGGCAACTGAATGGAGAATGTTTCTCTTTACTCAAACCATTTGCTCAAAACAGAAATGAAATTAAATTACCTTATTTTGAGTAAAGAGAAACATTATCCATGCAGTTACCTCCTGTATTACAATGATATTGTGTGGAAAAAAAAAATCCAAAGGGGAGAGAAAGACTAGACTGAAATCAGTATTGGACAGTAATCACCACCACAAAAGATGCTAAAAACCTCAAGAAATTATCTAAGTATGAATTAGCATTAGATCTAGAAATTTTTCATATGAAAGAGAGAGAGAGAGGTGCATTTAATGAAATAGCTAGTAGTAGCTTGACCTGTTCATATAAGAATGCAGTAACAACCATTGTAGCTCAGAGAAAGTGTCTGTCTAACTGAACAGTGGTCAATAGTGAAGAACATAAGAACAAATGTTTGGTGGTGCTTCACCAGATTCCTTTCCCAGCCCTCAACAATTTTCAGTACCATTGGAACAAATGAGAATATGATTCTTTCTAGCTCAGGACAGAGAATTTAAGCTGTGTTTTGTGTCCCTCTTTAGTGGCTAACCAGGTGAGAAGTGCATAATTTGGGACAGATGAATCTCTCTGGGTTTTTTCTAGAAATCTAATTTTTTGCAAGACTATTATACAGTCTTCCTTCAAAAAAAAAAAAAAAAGCAAATTAATTTTACAGTTCCACACCTTGATCTTCCATCCCCCAAAAATAAGCCACAGAGCTCATCAGAGAAAACCCAGGCAGTCCTATTATTTTCTGCTGCATGTTTCTTCCAGTCCAACCGCAAAGGCCAGGTCGTCAGGGGAAGGGAAAGAATACCTAAGCCTCTGTAATGTAAGTGCCTTCAGAGGCTGGAACAGCAGAGGAAGTGAGATGTATAGTACTGTGCCATGTGCTATTTCCACACCACCCAGTCTGTCGGGGCGTAAGTTCACACAGCAAGACCACATCTTTCTCCTTGGCCCAGCCTGTCTACCCTCATGGCCATTCATGCTAGACCCCATTCTAGCCACTGGTATTTCTTAAGGGTGAAACAAGTAAAAGGTATCACAGAGTGGCAAAGCAGGAAGGAAAATAAGGAAAACTCTTACAACACTCCAGCTTTCATGAAACTCGGTGAGGGAGAAAGAGAAATAGAACTAATTGCAATACCCCCACAATAATGATTAATTGTATGGCAGCTTTTACCTCATCTAGCCTTGTAATCTAGAAAGCCAGCTAAGCTGAGCCTGCAGAATTGCCTGCCATGAAGTCAGAATGAGGTTTGTTCAACTAATTGCTTCTGAAGACTTCCAAATGGAGTTAAGAGTAATGGTGTTGACATGAAATTCTCCTCTCATGTTTCTGCAGCATGTTACTCCTTCACTGCTCAGGCTGCTGAAAAGAGGTGTCTGCTTCCCTAGGGACTGAGTTAAAAAATAAGGTGCACATGTTTGGTTGAATGAAATATGCTGGTTTGTGTCAGCAGAAACTACTTGTGAATTCTAGTGGAATCTTGGCCAAATCAAATTGGTAGCTGCAGTGTACACACTTGCAAATGTGATCACACATAAAGGTTAAAATGTTTATGTTTGCTGAAGAAAAAGTTTCAACATTACATTTTTAAGCAATAATTCATTTTAAAATCAGTTTAAAATTCTGAAAAAAAGCAGCATGTTTGGGTTGAGGGAGACGGAAACTGAGATTTTAACACCAAGAATTTTTGGTTTGCTTCTGCGTTTACTGTGCATCTGTTTAGACCTGAAACACAGTCATATTGAATGTCTGGCCACAAAGAGGAAACACTGGTTACTCACAAAGCCTAGACTTCAACATTTCTTTCAGCATGAATTGATTTCCACTTGATCTTGTTTTTTTTTCTGTCCTTTCAGGGATGTCATTGCTCAGTAGCAAGAATATGATAGGCAATTTATAAATGTAAACATCTGAAGAAAGAGAAGGGTAAAAGGGCTTGGAACTTTTTTTTTCTCTTTTTAAAAAATATTCCATGACAAATATTATGTGAACAAATAACAACAGTGCTACTTGTCTGAAAGAAGACAGAAAGATTGATTTTTCTGTTTCATCTGGTTCTGCTCAGGTTTCAAACACCAGTCACTGCTGGAATATCCAAGTATTTGAGCTTTGACCTGAACAATAGCATTTCACACTTGGAAAGATCCTTATACTGGCCTGTGGAGATTCCCTGCCACCACACCTGTTGCTACAACTCTTGTCCAAGGAAAAAATTAATAACTGTCAAAAATGACATAGGTGTAATAGATCTGCTTTCGGGTTAGTGTTTTGGGTTGCATGGTTCTCAAAACAGAAACGGAGTGCTTACAGTGAAAGCCGTTGGCTCTAGGAATCGCAGCTGGTAATACAGGAACACCCAGTTCAGCCTTCGTGGGACCCTGCTCCATCTATCAAAATACAGAACTTGTCCCTGTCCAGATTACTGGGTAGGTCCCTGATGCTTGTAAGTGCTAGGACCATCTAATTTCTTCCTGGTACCTTAGACAAAGAGTGATGAACTGAGACTAGTGAAAATTGTCCAGGCCTGGTTGTTCATCCTTAATGAGAATCCTTGCAGGTGCTGTGTGGGCGTGTGTTTGGCAGAAACTCAGTGGTCAGTGCTGGGATTAATAAAATTATCGTTCATGTCAGACAGGCAATACCCTTTTTTTTTTTTGCTTTTTGTTGTCCAGGATGGCATTCACTTTCTAGATCCATGAGATCACTTTTCTCTTTTTCTGTTGGCAAATTTGCTTGTTAGAGGCAGAGAAAATGGTCAACATCTTTGATTTCTCTGGGGTTTTTTCCCTGTGGCATATTACAGGTTTGCGCCTGTACCAAAAGCTTATGATGTTTGTTCTGATATGTTGGGGGAATGGACTGTGATGGGACGGGACATGAATGTTTATGTGGATTCTTCTGGATTGCCTGCCTGTCTCTAAACTGATGTCCAGGTGTTAATACAGAAGCAACATCTGGTTGCTTGTTTTCTGCAATGCGGCCTGTTGGGAAACAGAAAAAGTTCCTCAGAGATGAAGAAAAGGGACATGGATCTTTCCTAGACCTTACAGTACTCATGGCTTTTCGTACTCTTATTATTTGCTGCGGTACAAACAATACTGCTAAAGCTGTTGCCTTCCTCCCTATTTGTCTTTTGTTTACAGCCCACATAAATTACTGTCTGACAAAAATACAGAGCTTGATCAAAAAACCCCACTGGGATTCTTCTTATTAGCTCAGTGGGATTTAGACGAGCACTGTGTTGAGCAACGTGTCCACTTCTCTTATTAGCAATCAAGACCTCACGTCTCCAGCAAAAAAAGTTCACAGAACAAAACTTTTTGCTCTATAATTATCATTCCCATTGCAAAGTTAATGAGCACTACCAGGGTGGAAGTTTGTACAAAGATTTAGGGGAATCCTTGCAATCCATTGTACTCCACCTGCAGACTCCAGACCTCTCCAAGGCAACCTGGAGACTGCAAAAGCTACTTCAACTAAATCATGCTGTTGCAGGGATGAGATGCACAAGTGGAAATGCATTGCCTTCCTGCATGAAGGCCACCACTGTCTCACTCAGGGTCATGCTGCTGACTGCTAATGTGATCTCTATCAATGGAATCTATGTTAGGATGCTTCTGTTGCTGCCTTGACCAAAGGAGAGATAAAACTGAATACGAAATAGGGGCATCCTGATGGAGATTTGCCAGTTAATGACAGTCCAAAGGCAGAGGTAGATTATTGATCTGTTTAGTTTCTTTGTGCTTTCCTTTTCAGGTCCAGACATTTTTATATTCTGCCTGTGGGGGCCAATGATTGCCAGTGCCTCCCTACCCACCACCCAGCCTGGGTGGCTTTGTGCTCTCCTTTTGGTTGTGCAGGAGCTGACCTTAGTGAGGGACTGGCTGTCTTAAAGATGGCAGCTCATCCATCATGGCTTTCACAGTCTGTCAGCGTTGCGTTTAATCTCGCTTGTAATTTTCCAAGGGAGGTTTGCAAAAGCCACAAACAGAATCTTAATGTTATAAAATGCAGTTTGTAGGCAGCGAATACTTCCTGCCTGTATGAAGCTGTGCTGCATTCCAGCTGCCCTGAACTATGCAGAGATTAAAAACTCCCAAATTCACTGTACTGTCCCATGCACTATTGACAGTCTTCACTCTGTTACAATTGGTATGTTTTCCCTCTGAGCTCACATCTCCCAAATGGACACCCAGAACCATGCATTTTATAAAGATGGGGTGAAAAGACTGTTTTCCTGGGGCTCACACATTATGTTCATGAGGCATCATTGTCCATTTTATGGACTTGTCCTTCTGGGGGATTGTGCTCTTTGGTTACGTTACACACTTTAGTGCTCTGCTTCTGCTAAGTCCTGAACTAGCCCCACCCAGACAAACACAGTTTTGAAGTTTGAATCAGACTCCGAAAGCTTCTGCCAGCTCTTAAATTTTCATTTTTCATTATCTTCACTATGCCAGTCTTCCACTTTTATTCCCTTCTTAAGGTTTACCAGCAAAGTAAAGAGCTAAATTGGAATCAATATAACCAGAATTATACTCTGGGAAACAAGGCTGGATTCAATCACGGAGGGTTACTCTAAAGATGAGATACAAAGCCATGTTTCCCAGATATATATTCAATAGAACAACCTCGCTCCTTGACCTGTCTGTCCATGTCATGCTGACAGATCATATCTTCCGCTGATACAGACCCGTGGAAGCTCAATTTGTCAACAAGTCCCTGAGCTGTGCAGATCTGGGATGGATTTCTATGATATAGTTTATCTTCTGGCAATAAGATGGGAACAAGGTAAATCCCTGGAATTATGTGGGCGTCAGTGACCTCATCAAGGGCTTTATCCCTTGTTTCTCATTCCATACCTGTCTTACCTCTTGACCGAATTATGAACTGAAAGAAAAATGTGTGTATTTCCTCTAGACATTTCTCTATATTTACAGTTTCTTCAGTAAACAGATTAATTACATTACTATAGCTATATTTTCGTTGGTGCTGGAAGCAGTAGTGATAATTATGACAGAATTAGATTTCAGAGAAGCCTTTTTTTCAGCCTTGAAGCTGAAAAATTTCAACTAAACATCCTGAAATTGTTTGTGCCAGGTGTCCTCCTCATGCTGAATTAGTTCATAAAATGCCACCAGAGCAGTTAATCAGTTCCCGAGGGCAAGATTTAAGAAAAATACAATGCTTTGAAATGAACTATTGCCATTAATAACTTTAATGTTGTCTCTGTAATTTGGCAGGAAACTGGAGTCCAAACCCAAACTTTCGCTGTTTTTTATAGAAAACCAGTCAAATTTGGCCAAGTTACAAGCCTCCAGCCACACAGAGACTGAGAAGTTTTTCTGCAGTTTATTTCTCCTGAGTATTCTCTAGTTCTCATGGCTCTTAGCAGTCTTGTTTCATTATGGAGCATAGCATGTCTTCCCTGCAGTTGTTTTTCCTTGCAGGTGGGAGAAAACATAGTTTTGATCCTAGAAAAGAAACAAAACAAAACAAAAAAAAAAAAAAAGGAAAAAGAGAATGGAATAAAAGAGGAAATAGATGGGCAAAGATTAGAAAATCACAGAGCAAAGAGAAGGGCAATATTTTATATGTGAGTATTGCTGTCCTTGCGTGCTAATAGTATTTACAACCTTGCCATTCTTTAACATAAGGATGTGTCAATTTATGTGCATTCTTTTTCCTTTTAGGTAATGAATGTATAAAACCTCCACTGAAATTGCAGCTCTGTGTAATCATTTGCTCAGAACTGCAGTGTCTTTAACAAAATAAAATAAAAAAATCCTCCTACAGCTCAAACAAGCCATAGCAAGGAAAAAAATTGTTATAAAATCCAAAATAGACCAAAACAGTCTTCTATCCAGACAATCAATTTCTCAATGGTGCCCAACAGACATATTGAATCAAGCATTTTGCTTACACAGCTGCCCAGAGAAAAACAAGGACCATATTGCTACCCATTTCCTTTTCCTAAAGGTTGGCAATTATAGCAGCTGTAAAGTGGTAGAAATCTTTCATTGTGTCAGTGAGTATTATTCACGTTGGCATACAACCTCTGTGCTTACCCTTACAATGTTCTTAATTAAATTAAGATTACACCTGTAACATAGAGGAATGATCCCGCTAGCGTTACAAAGTCTGTGACTCAATGTAAAGATGATGGGGAGGAATTCTGTAGTCTGTGTTATGCAGGTAGATGGTTGGTGCAGATTTACCTCCAGGTTGGAATTAACTGATTTTCTGTTCCATCCAAAATCCTGTTTCACACTGTGACTAGCTTTACAGATAGGTACAAAAATGCATGGTGATGTCATAACTGTATCATAAAGGGCATTTTCCTAGTAATAGGTGTGAGACTGTTTGTTTGTATCTTGAAATATCAAGGTTTATTTGCTTAATAAATATGAATGGCGCTTTGGGTGCATGAAAGTAGAAACATGGAAAAACAAAAACAAAACCAACAACTACAACAGAACCCTAAAAATAAACAAAAAACCACCAACCAACCAACCAACCAAAACCTCCAAAACCAAGACTGGTTCTGTGGTAGACAGGAGCAGCTGAGACTTTTCATAGCCTGTGGCGTAGCCTCTCACAAGACTATCTAAAAGTAACTTTTCACCTCTTCATCCAGGTGGTTGGAAAATTATTTGAATAAATCTTGATCTCCAAATACAAACTAAAACAAATCCTCACATTTCTGACCTCGAATGAGGATATACACCATACCTTTCATAGAATCATAGAATGATTTGGTTGGAAAGATTGAAAGGACTTTAAAGGTTGAAGGGATCTCACAGCCCATCTAGTTCTAACCCCTCTGCCATGGGCAGGGACACCCTACACAAGACCAGGTTGCCCAAAGCCCCTTCCAACCTGGCCTTGAACACTGCCAGGGAGCGAAGGGGATTTCACTCATACAGTTCATTCAATCAGTTTTATGTTCAAATACTGAAAAGAAGTTATAGTCTACTGGCTGGAAAACTAGTTTAACATTGAGGAGCTCATAAGGTTTGCTCCTTGTTTTGCTGCAGATGTGTCACATGTTACTGGATGAGCTTCCAAAGTACAAAAAGTACCTTCAGCGGTAGGCAATGGTAGTCCCTATGATAAGCATTTAAACTATATTTAAACCAGACATTAATCAGCATATTGAGAACCCTTCCATTTAGCAGGATAACAAGTCAAATGCCAAGAGGTAGCCAAGGTGGAAATTTTAGGAATAAGATCTCTGTTTCAAGATTCAGGCAAATTAAAAAGGAGTTCCCTTTGTTCCCTCTAGATTCATGGTGATTCATCCCCCTACATTTCCTCAAAACACAAAGACAAATTTCCTCCACATTTTCTGAGAACAGCAAATACACGAAGATACTTAGGGAAGATGAGCTGAAAAACAAACAGATTTTGGTTCTTCCTACAGCTCAGGCATGAGCTAAGTGATAGGATTACAGGCCTGCCAAGACCAAAACACTTAAAGACGTGCTCAGAAATTAATGTGACTGAAAAATCTTAAGGTATGAAAGCTGGTGTGCTTAAAGAGTCAAGTTGCCTCCAGGATTAGTTTAATGCTGAACAGGGATTTTCTAGGACCTTAATTCTATGTAAGTCTTTTTGGCCATCTGTTCCAGTCTCTGGAATAAAGGTACCAGCACTATCAAACTGTACAGGATTACTTCACTGAAGAGAGGAAATGCATGGAAAAACTGATGCATCAGAATCAGGGAAATAATATCCCTGAGCACATGAATATTGTCAGTATGCTCTGTTCAAACTTCTCATGAATTCAGTCTTACCCTTTTACTTTTGAATCTTCTCTGTTGGGTACTACTGGAATATTTTCCTGTAAAATTAAAGGTTGGTGATTTGCAGTATCCAAAAAGTCAGATCACATATATTGTAGTGTTTTTGTGTTGATTCATGCTCTGGGCATTACGCAATATTTATGGAGATTTCTTTTCCTTGTAGGTCTCAACTGAAGAAGGAATGAGCTTAGCCAGAGAATATTCCTGCTCCTTTTATGAGACTTCAGCTGCCCTGCGCTTCTATATTGATGACGTCTTTCATGGACTAGTCAGAGAAATCCGAAGGAAAGAGTCCTCACTGCCCATGGTAGAGATGAAGATGAAGAGGAAGGATAGTCTGTGGCGGAAATTGAAAGGATCACTGAAGAAAAAAAAAGAAAGTACAACCTGATGGCAGTTCCTCACCAGCCACCCATCAGGAGCTGGCCACAGTAACCTGTAACAGTTAAAAAGGCAACATTGACACAGCACATTCCAGATCAGGTTCTGGAGTTCTTTCCCTTCAGCCCTCATGCAGAAGTAGCTCCCTGAAGGCTCATGATTGCCCTGTGGCTCCTCTGTATTATAAATAAAGTCACTTAGCATACTCTCATGCCTTCTCTACAAATCTAACTGGAGAAAATAATGTGTTTTTTTCCCTGTGGTTCCTGGCTGGCCTTCAAATGCTAGAAGTTAAGCCAGCAACCAAGGCAGGACTAGCTCCCACCACATCTAGGACAAGGGATGCACTTATTGCCTCCTCTCTGCATGCATGGATCATTTCAACGTCCCAGAAATGAATAACATTGGTTTCAATGGACATTCTGACTGTTTAAGGACTTTAGTATTTCACTTTCAGCTTTGCATTCATATGTAGGTTTAGAGTTAGACTGTGCTCAGCCCATGTGTGTGTGTGTCTATGTGCCAATGTGAGAACTAGGCCCAAAGGCAATGCTGGAGGCTGCCAATTTTAACCCTGTAGAGCCACATCCTCATTGTGTCCTGCCCATTTAGCAGGACGCGTTGGCAAGCGTAGCACATGTCATGCACCAGCCGCCTGGAGGCTGCAGGGCTAAAGCTCTGTCTCCTCTCCTCGTTACTCCACAGGATTGGCTAGTAGAGGTGTGATGTCCTACAGACATGCAGTGTGTTAGAATTATAGAATAGTTTGGGTTGGAAAGGACCTTTCAAGGTCAACTCATGCAAACTCACTGCAGTGAGCAGGGACATCTTCAACTAGATAAGGTTGCTCAGAGCCCTGTCCAACCTGACCTTGAATTCTTCCAGCGATGGAGCATGTACCATCTCTCTGGACAGCCTGCCAAGGAGAGCACAAAGGCATCTGTCTGTCTGATGCTTCACAGAACCCTACATAGAATAGTGCAGCTCTGTCCCAGCATGTAATAACATCTGTGATGTAATGTTCAGTCCTCAACCTACTAGAGAATTGCATCAGGTCAGTCACCATCTTTCACAGTCCTCAACCATCCAAGTGAATCGTTTGATTAATCAGTTGGACAGGTCTTTTAAATATTCTGCTTTAAAGCTGGCATGAAGTAAAGTATAGTCTCACTGACTTCTTTTTCTCACAGACTTCCTTTGCTAATGATTTATTTATAAATTTTACAATTAAAACATGCATACATTTTGTCAAAAAAATAAAGATTGTGATTTCCATGAAACCATACTAATAGTCAGTGTCATTTCTGTCTGTCTTGGATGATAATATAACTAGAAAAATATGTATATTTGTTAGCAAGTGTTCATTTTTCACTTTTCTTCTCTGATTACTTTGCAGGGGTTAAGCCAGTTGTATTTTGGATGATCTGAGGGGCAACTGATTAGTTTAGTTCTGTTAAATTTGAAAAGGTTCGGATTTCATGAAGAATTTCTGTTCATTAAAATCTGGTATTTTGTTCTCCACTTTCCCTTCCTTTCAAGAAAATCCAGAGAAGTTTTCTGACTTGACAAAAATACTCCATCAAAAGTACTATTTTACTGTCTGTAATACAGTATGTAGATAATATGTGGCTATATTTCTATTTGGAAAGATTATTTCAGGGGAATACAAACTCATATACACATTAAGGTAAATTTTCTGTTACCTGCCTCTGACAGTTGAAGTCTGTATTTACACTACTGTAATTGCTATTATTATTTTACCTGTGTCACCACAGAGATTTTAGGTCAAGCATCTTAGAGGCAGAGAAATGTACTTGTCCAAAGAGTATATGAGCTAAGTATTGATGGAGAAACATCAGGAGGCTGCACTGCACAGATGGCAGCTATGAGACAATAAATAACACAGGGAAACATCTGTGACTGTTCCAATACTGACACTGCACAGAGGGCGATGAAGCAGTCATTCCACGTGTAAGAGACTACAGCAATTAGTATCCTGAGAAACCTGAAGGCATGTTGATTGGTCTTTTTCAAGCAGATGCCTAAGCGCTGAGTCATAGAATCATTAAGGTTGGAAGAAACCTCAAGGATCATCCAGTCCAACCGTCTCCCCACCACCTACTACCCACTAAACCATGTCCTTCAGTATCACGTCTAACCTTTCTTTAAACCCCCCCAGGGACGGTGACTCCACCACCTCCCTGGGCAACCTGTTCCAATGCCCGACCACCCTTTCCAAGAAGAAATTTCTCCTCATCTCCAACCTAAACCTCCTCTGGTGCAACTTGCAGCCGTTTCCCCTTGTCCTGTCACTAGTTATCTGCGAGAAGAGGCCAACCCCCAGCTCACCACAACTGCCTTTCAGGTAGTTGTAGAGGGCAATAAGGTCTGCCCTCAGCCTCCTCTTCTCCAGACTAAACAAGCCCAGTTCCTTCAGTCGCTCCTCATCAGACCTGTGCTCCAGCCCCTTCACCAGTTTCGTTGCCCTTCTCTGGACACGCTCCAGGGTCTCGATGTCTTTCTTGTGGTGAGGGGCCCAAAACTGGACACAGTACTCGAGGTGCGGCCTCACCAGGGCTGAGTACAGGGGGACAATCACCTCCCTGCTCCTGCTGGCTACACTATTCCTGATACAGGCCAGGATGCCGTTGGCCTTCTTGGCCACCTGGGCACACTGCCGGCTCATGTCCAGGCGAGCATCAATCAGCACTCCCAGGTCCTTTTCCTCTACACAGCTTTCCAGCCACCCCGCTCCCAGCCTGTAGCGCTGCCTGGGGTTGTTGTGGCCAAAGTGCAGGACCCGGCACTTTGCCACATTAAACCTCATCCCGTTGGCCTCTGCCCAGCGATCCAACCTGTCCAGGTCCCTCTGCAGAGCCATCCTACCCTCCGGCAGATCCACACTTCCCCCCAGCTTGATGTTGTCTGCAAACTTACTGAGGGTGCACTCAATTCCCTCATCCAAATCATCAACAAAGATGTTGAAGAGGATGGGCCCCAGCACCGACCCCTGGGCAACACCACTCACAACCGGTCGCCAGTTGGATTTCACTCCATTCACCACCACTCTCTGGGCCCAGCCATCCAGCCAGTTATGAACCCAGCGAAGAGTGTACCTGTCCAGGCCATGGGCCGCCAGCTTCTGCAGGAGAATGCTGTAGGAGACTGTGTCAAAGGCTTTGCTGAAGTCTAGCTAGACTACATCAACAGCCTTTCCCTCATCCACCAGGCGGGTCACCTGGTCATAGAAGGAGATGCAGCTATCAGGCAGGACTTGCCTTTTATGATCCCATGCTGGTTGGGCCTGATCTCTTGGTTGTCACAGACATGACATGTGATTGTTCTCAAGATGACTTGTTCCATGACCTTTCCTGGCACCAAGGTGAGGCTAACAGGCCTGTAGTTCCCCGGATCCTCCTTACGACCCTTCTTATGGATGGGCGTCACGTTAGTAAGCCTCCAGTTTTCTGGTACTTCTCCAGTTGATCATGACCACTGATAGATAATGGAGAGCGGCTCGTCAATCACATCCACCAGCTCCCTCAGCACCCTCGGGTGGATCCCATCCGGCCCCATCGACTTGTGGCAGTCCAGGTGGAGTCAACTGGAAACCATTTAGTAATGGTTATTATGTGATTTCACCCACCTACTGAGGGACATATTATTTCAATACTGGTTTGGCTACATAGTTTTAGGGATACCTTGCTTCAGGTCATTTTGCAACACAGAACAGGTTGATGAAGAAGACACAGACACATTCTGAAAAGCCTTAAATGGATTCATATATTAAACAAGCCCATTTTCTGATATTAAGGTCATATGGCACAGAGCAGCAACCTTCCATAGTATTAAACTCTCTTAGTCTTCACAGCAGGGTTACCACACACAAACCGATATTGAAAATGGTCCCAGGACGATGCTAGGTTCTGCACCATGCTCAACTGCTTACAAGAGTGCTAGCGTGTCACAGGCTGAAGACAAAATAGGGATCATTTTAACAGTTTCACAGTATAGATGTGTTCAGGTGCCTCCCTGTGTAACTTCAAGTTACTAGCACAGACACAGCTCACACAGTCATATTTTTAGGTGTACCAAGCCCATGAAATCTCCAGGTTCTGACTGTCTTCACAACCAGCCCATACATGCAACAGTCTGAAAGATATTTGGTATTAGGTTAGTCCCTTCAAGAAGAATGAGTCATCATACCCTCTGAGGATCTTCTGCTACATCTTCCATGAGCAATTTCAGGTATCTGAATATATATTTATCTCACACCACTTTGGTCATATAAAACAAGTATGACACCGAGTCAGTGAGTCCCTCTGTGATTAATAAGGAGAGAGAGGTTCCTCTGGCTGGTGATTTGTCCCATCTAGCTTAGATGGTTGGCACAGGATGACTCACTCCCTGAAAAGGCTGCCTCTTTCCAGTAACTATATGTCACTCCATAAAAAGCAGCTTGGTCTCCAAACCTAACTTTTAGATGACTAAATTCAGGTAAGATAAACCCCATTTTTAATGATTTATCCACCCAATATCTATGGCAGAGAATGGTGCTGTAAATGCTTGGCATTGAATTTCATCTCTGAAACACCTGACTACCCTTTATTTTTAAAATGGGAAAGTCATTCTGATTTACCATCACCCAATTACTCAATAATCTATAATACTTAACCTCAGTTAATTGAGCAGAGCCGACGGAGGTTACAGTCAGTGAGGATAACATAAGTCATAACTGAACAAGAGGATAGGTGCAGCTGCTTTACCTAATTAATCATTACGATTCCATCACAGAAGATTGTATTCAGCTGTCAAACCTAGCTGACAGAATTAAAAAAACAGCAGCTCTGTGTCTAAAGACTTTTTCATCTCTGACTGGTCTCTCATCTAATCATGTCTGGAATATTTGAAGAAGGAAACTGATCATTTTATTTTGCTATGTTGCCTACAGTTCCATGAAGGTGGAAGCTATAACTTACTCCACTGTCAGACTCTGTTACAATTGGACCGTAATTCAGTTTCCTCCAGGATTATAATTAAAGCCAGCTAGTAAATAAAATAAAATAATAACACTTTGCAAATGTATCCATGGTGCCTCTTGAAAATACATAATGTATGGCAGTTAATTACCCTTCTTCCCAGTTATGGCAGATCACAGGTTGTATCTAGCTGAGAAGTAATCTGGGGAAGGCTGTAAGTCAAGGTGGAATACTGCAACACTTTTTCTTTTTCATGGGTTTTGCATATAGTCCTTAGGACTTAAACACAGAAACCTTCTGTGTTCCCTCAGACTGTCAGTTCATGAACTACGTTAATGGTCTGATGCCTTTATAAATGACTGAAAATCATTTCTTTACATGGAAAAATATACATTTTGAGACTGAGTTGTAGGAATGAAAGCTACAATGAAAAGAAGAAATTATGCTAATTTTGTCCACTGTAGATATTATACTATATATATTCCATATATTTTATGTATTTAAAAATACGTAAATAGCAATAATAACCCCCATTTTTAAAAAGGGGAAAAAAAGGAAGACCCAGGAACTACAGGCAGGTCAGTCTTACCTCTGTGCCAGGCAAGATCATGGAGCAGATCCTCCTGGAAACTATGCTCAGGCACATGGAAAGTAAGGAGGTGATTGGTGACAGCCAACATGGCTTCATTAAGGGCAAATCATGCCTGACAAATTTGGTGTCCTTCTGTGATGGGGTTACAACATTGGTGGGTAAGACAAGAGTAGCTGATGACATCTACCTGGACGTGTGCAAATATCTTACACTGTTCTGCATTACATCCTTGTCTCTGAATTGGAGGGACATGGATTCAACAGATGGACTACTTCATGAATAAAGAATTGGCTGGAGGGTTGCACTCAAAGAGTTCCAGTCAATGGCTTTGTTGGTGACAATGGACAGTGTGGTTGAGTGTACCCTCAGCAAGTTTGCTGATGACACCAAGCTGTGTGGTGCACATCTTGACAGGCTTGAGAGGTGAGCCCATGTGAACCTCATGAAGTTCAACAAGGCCAAGTGCAAGGTCTTGCACATGTGTCGGGGCAATCCCAAGCACCACTACAGGCTGGGCAGAGAATGGATTGAGAGCAGCCCTGAGGTGAAGGACTTCGGGGTGTTTGTCGATGAGAAGCTCAACGTGAGCTGGCCATGTGCACTGGCATCCCTGAAAGCCATCCGAAGAAGTGTGACCGACAGGTCAGGGGAGGTGATTCTCCTCCTCTACTCTGCTCTTATGAGACCCCACCTGGAGTACTGCATCCAGCTCTGGGGTCCCAATACAAGAAAGACGGACCTGTTGGAGTGAGTCCAGCAAAAGATGAGCCTCAGCAGAGTTTAGTATCTCATAGCGAATGATGATTTACACTCTACAAATGTGTCAACATCTCAGAAGTTGAATGATACTCTCCATTGCCAGGTAGTGGCATTTGTGATAAACAAAAAATCTGCTAGCGGGCTTTCTGATAGAGACAGAAAAGAAAACTACCTGCTGCAGCCACCTCAGAAGGTGATACTGAGGTAATAATGTCAGCTGTTAAACTGAAGACCATCAATTCATTTTATATAAATCTCACAAAGTTTAGAGTTAGTTATAGGAATTCACCAGCATTTGCCTGAATTCGTACTAGGAATTGAAAGATGGATGTGTAACGTATATAATTATGCTAATATAATTCAATGAAGTATACTTACAGTAGTTAGCCATATTTAAACATCCCCCTCAGGGACTCTTATTTGTAGAAGTGTGCAACATGCACACTACTTATTGTTTATGGCTCTGAAAAGTCCCTGAAAATTAGCAAAGGAAAGGTAAAACGAGAGACTGTGACTTTAATATTGTATTGAAATCTCTTTTCTCATAAAATTGAATGGCAGTTGAATAGAATAATGTCTTAGACCAGGTCTTATTAGCCTTCTTTTTCGCACTGCTTCTAGTCTGATCTGTCCCTTTAATTATGTGGAGTTCCTTAGGATGTCTGCTGGCAAAATGATTTGTAATGGGGATGGCATTGTCTCGCAGATGCTGTGAAAGTCACCCCAAGTGGCATTGCCCTGCACCTCTACTCTGATTTATCACTCCCTCATGCTCCTGATTCTAAGAATCCTCAATTTGAGCTCTCCAATTTCGTTACATCTTGCTGAATTATGAGGTTTTTTTGTGATGAGGATAAATGTCCACTCAAGAGCACCAAACTCATTTCATGATCTGAACTTTTCCCCAAGAGGTAATAAAGACAGGAACATACAAAGCCATTGCATCACCTACTGTATATCTTCTGTCAATAGATAATTAATGTGACAATGAGATTTTCCCATTCTCACACTTTGTCATGCATCATTTTTACAGTGCTTTTAGACTTAACAACTGTTTCAACAACTACATGACCAAACTCAAAAGTCATTATTATTCATGGTTGCAGTTGAAACAGAATTCCACTTAAAGAACAATGTTAGGAGGATAAAATGAAGCAAGTCTTTTATATTAATATTACATTACCTTTATTTGTATAAAACAATGTCATTTTATCCTTATAGTTTAAGTATAATTAATAGAAGACAGTCCTATTTCACATCTATGCAATTCAGTGGGCAAAGGTTTTATTTTTTTCTGTTCTTGTTGCATCCTGCGAACAAGATAGTTTGGAATTCCTCTTACCGGAAAAAGTAAATTAGGGTAGAAGTAGATTCAAGATTTGTTTCATAAATCATGGTTGTGACTTCATTCAGCCCCTCCCAACATTGTGACCTGACATGGATTCTTAGGTGGTCCTTTCTGTTAGTTTCTCTGCAACCTGAAAAACATCAAGGCTAACCTCTCCATCTTGAGCTCCATCCAGGTAAACTCACTCTTTCTCAATTTTGTTTCATTTGTTCCATTGCATCACTCTCAGATATGTAAAAGACTGCGTTCTTCATAAACTTCCCATTATTTAGTGTTCATACTGAGGAGAATGAGTAATATTTTTAATGCTAAAGCTTTGTGAAGTCACTCAGCTTTCTGAATAAGAATCTGACAGTTCCTGAAAACTGATTTTGCCTCCACTGCTAGACACCATTGACTAATCACAGATGCCTTTTTATCTAGGACATTGAATGAATAAGCTTGAACACTTAAGGTATTCAGTCAGTGTAAGTGGGCAGCTCTTCTGAAGGCAATGGAAAATCTTACAGTTGATTCACATCCGTCTCCAGAAGAGAGTTACACGTTATTGCACAACGATAAATATACTCCAGTCACATAGAGGAAGATGATGTTTCTGTCCCTGAAACCTTACAAAAGCCATAACCCAAACCAAAGACAATTTAAGGAAGACAGAATAAGCAGACTATTAGTAATGGAACAGATAGGCAGAGGTGGCAGAGGAGAATACCATATGAGTAAAGGTATGAAAAACAAGTGAGCTTGGAATGTCTTACACCATTCTCCACTTTGGATGTGTGGGAGTAAGTTTGCTGATGACATCAAGCTGTGTGGTGCACATCTTGACAGGCTTGAGAGATGAGCCCATGTGAACCTCATGAAGTTCAACAAGGCCAAGTGCAAAGTCCTGCACATGGGCAGGGGAAATCCCAAGCACAACTACAGGCTGGGTAGAGAGTGGATTTGAAGCAGCCTTGAGAAGAAGGATTTGGGGGTGTTGGTAGATTAAGAGTTCAACATGACCCAGGAATGCGCATTATCAGCCCAGAAAGTCAACTGTGTCCTGGGCTGCATCCGAAGAAGAATGACCAGCAGCTCAAGGGAGGTGATTCTACCCTTCTACTCTGCTTTGGTGAGACCCCATCTGGAGTACTTCATCCAGCTCTGGGGTCCCCATGATAAGAAAGACATGGAGCTGTTGCAGTGAGTCACAAGGTGGCCGCGAAGACGATCAGAGGGCTGGAGCACCTCTCCTATGAGGACAAACTGAGAGAGTTGGGGTTGTTCAGCCTGGGGAAGAGAAGGCTCCAGTGAGACCTCATAGCAGCCTTCTAGTACCTAAAGGGGCCTACAGAAAAGATGGAGAGGGCCTGGTTACAAGGACATGCAGTGACAGGACAAGGGAGAATGGGTTTAAACCGAATGAGGATAGATTCAGATTAGATCTTAGAAAGGAATTCTCCAGTATGAGCATAGCGAGGCCCTGGCACAGGTTGCCCAGAGACGCTGTGGCTGCAACACCCCTGGAAGACTCCAAGGCCAGGTTTAATGATGCTTTGGGCAACCTGTTCTAGTGTAGGGTGCCCCTGCCCATGGCAGGATGTTGGAATTGGATGATCTTTAAGGACATTTCCATCCCAGATCATTCTATGATTCAGTGATAATACCAAGTTTCAGTGATGTCAATAGGAAGTCTGAATTTCCTTCCGTTCAGTATGCATCAGGTTTCTATTGAGAACAGGACTACAAGTGACGATGAAATAAGTTGCCCCATCACTGAAGCTTCTTTGAATACTTATGTGAACAAATGTCTCTGTGGTGTCTGCTAGGTCCCTGTACCATTTGCTTCAGAAACTGAAAACAGCTGTTTCCAATGGAACTGTTGGGGAAAAAGTAAGACGCTCAGCTCTGTATTTTGGAAGGACAGCAGCAAAACCATCATTTAGATGCCTCATAACTAACTTAAGCAATGCTGAAGATTTTAAATCGTACTTCAAATATGTGGTTTCACCTGGGAGAACAGCTACCAGTTTGCAACCAGTGCATGCAGATCATTCGCTGCTGGCTTTTTCCTTCCTACTGTTCTCAGAGCAGATGTTAATAAAAAATGTAGGAACCTGTTTCTGCTCTCCTGTTTAGTTAATAAGGTGTTCACCAAATACTCGTAAGTCTTTATCGAGCAAAACTGGATGAGATCCAAGTTATCAGAGAATACAGCAGGGATGTCTTTAAGGAGGCAGACGTTCAAAGGAGTACTTTGAAGTGTTGTTCGACCTGTGCGGAGTTGACTACCATGATGTGGATGAAAGATGAGAAGAAAAATAGATGAAACCACAAAGCCTAGGAGAATATGCTATACCAGCCAACAATAAACTTCAGAAAGACTAAAGTATAGAAGCTGTAAAATATTGCTGTGATAAAATTTCTGAGCCAGGATAGACCTCCAGGGCCTGCCTAGAAAGTTGAGAACAGTCAGTACCATATCAGTTCTTTCACCTGACAGAGACTTTTCAATCCACTTGCCACTGAGTGATAAAAATCCTTACAGGGAATCACCGTGATTCAAATAGACAGGAGAGCAAAACACATACTATGACACAAAAGAACCTTCACTTTTAATGAATAAGGAGGTCTGACTGATTTGCAGACTGCTCACCTTGTGTCAGATTTTGTAAATCAAGAATAGGTCTGAAGACCACTGCTGAAATCCCTCAGTATACTAAGGCAGTGTACTAGTTTCAATAATTTCACCAATACGCAAGTGTCTGTGATGATCTTCAGCCTGATAGAGAAGCAGACTGTCCTTTCTGGACACCGTCTGTTAGGTACCATTTAGAAACTGCAGCCTCAGATACTAATTTGTTGCCATAAGGTTGAACAGTAGAGTTGTGTTGATGCTGAGTGCTAAACCTCAGGCTTTGCCTTACAAACCTGCTGTTGGTCCCACAGTCATCTGCAGGCTCACTCAGGAGGCAAAGGCTAACAGAGCTGGAGCCTAGAGGAGGAATTTCCCTTGTTTCATCCATTGCAGCCCTTTGGACTGTCTCTAGTCCTTTCCCCCGGAGTGGCCATGATCAGGAGAAGGGGCACCATCACCTCTGGGAAGGCATGTGAAAGCAGATGCGCTTCCTTAACCACCTCTCAGCTGTGGTGATCAAACAGCAGGGGAGTGACAGCTCTTCTTGGCAATTTTTTTCCTGTAAAAAATGTCAGAATGCTACAGTTAAATAAAACAGTTTTTGCCGTTTTGGAGCTATACACACACTGTATTCGAATCCCAGAATTACATCTGTCCCCATCTGCCTTGTAGCCTGTGTCTGAAAAACAGACAGGGTGAAAAGTAAAAAGTATTTTCTTCTCTCTATCTTTGTGCCACCAGAGGAAAATGAGAGTGACCATGCTCTTGATAGTATTACTGATAGAACCCACAGCATGTATTTTCAATGTGCCTCTTTGGTACCTTTCAGTTACTGTCTTCCTAAACATACAAACCAGAATACTTTTACTGTCACTGTGGAGAAAACCAGGGCAATTAGTTTAAATTGAATGTATAACTTCTAGGTGGCCATATTTACCTAAGAGAAGTACTAAACAGGAGAAAGTGCATCAGCTTGGGCTTGTATTAATTCATGATGAGGGTCAGTGGGTTATTGGCACTTGGTAGAGTACTTGCCTATGACTTATTTTATAGATTTTTAATCTGCATAATAAAAGTGGGCCAAAGAGAGTGAGGAATCTGCTGGGACAATTTTGGGTATGTACATTAATCAGTCCTAATAGAAAGAAGTAAATAGAAATTCAATATTTGGCTGACTTCCAACTGGTGAGACAACATTTCATGGAAAGCAAGGCTTCCAAGGGAACTGGTAAAGGCCTTTATGTTTAGGTCACCTATGTTTAGACAAGATAAAGCACTATGTCTTGTCCTACTAAGAACTGTTCCATCTTAATAGATCTTTTCTTTCTCTAGCTTTCACATTTCTACAATGGGTTGCTGTGCTGCCAACAACAAAACAATGTCTGGATTTGAAAGAAGTAAGAGTATTATTTACCAAGAAATAAAATGTAATTATCTTGAGAAAATTATAAGTTCAAAGGGACAGGGATCTACTTAATTCTGATCAATTTATAGTACCTTTTATGGGATATTATTTGGTTAGGTTTTTGAGATTAAGCACTTGCAATCACTTAGGTAACATGACTAACATCAGTCATGGGTTTCCCACTTTTCATAGGTGGAAATGCTCTCAGTAAGTTCTTGGTTTGGTATACTTCCTATTGCATCATCTTATTTAAACGTTTACAATAGAGTTGAATGTATGATTTATACTGCAGCCAATCAAATATCTGTTTCCTGCTGAGGCCAAAGCAGAATCCCAGGAAATATTAAAACATATTCTGATATGTTATGTATGCTCTCTCAAGACATCATTCATCAGAAAGTTTCTCGGTCAGAAGTAATTTCTGTGGATCCAGTTATCCTCAGTTGAGTATTTTTCTTACGATGTTCTTAAAAATTCTTTGGTCCCATAGGAAACAGCGTTTAGACTGGTAGGGCTTGATTTCATTAGATAAATGTGGGCTTTTCTTGCCTCTTAAGTGACTCAAAGACATTTGCAGCACCGCCACAGAGTCGGCAGGCATGGTGTGAAGAAAAGACCCCAGCCTTTCCACAGCAGCAACTAGAAGCACTGCAGGAAACCCTGGGACATCCCAACAGCACAAGGACTCCTTGGACAGGTATTCATGAGAATATGGGACCCAAACACAACCTCACCATGAGAAGGTTTTTCATTGTGCATTACTTGCATAGGATAATTCCTGACCAATGCTAACATCCAAACTGTACCAGGGCATTGTTTCAGAGGAGCTGGGCTTTTCCTGAAGGAATACAGAGCCAGGTAACAATCTCAGTACACTGAGATACGTTAGATACATACATTTTACAGAGAGGTCCATCCTCTTGACACCCACTTTTTAGATATTAATAATCATTGATAAGATCCCCTCTCAGTCTTCTTTTCTTCAATCTAAACAGACCCAGCTTTTTCAGTCTTTCCTCATATGAGAGGTGCTGCAGTCACCTATCATCCTTGCAGCCCTTCACTGGACTGTCTCCAGTAGTTCCCTGTCTGTCTTGAACCGGGTAGCCCAGAACTGGACACTATTCTAGATGTGTCCTCACCAGGGCAGATTAGAGGGGGGAGGATAACCTCCCTTGACCTGCTGGCCACACTTTTCTTAATGCACCCCGGGATACCATTGGCCTTCTTGGCCACAAGAGCACATTGCTGGATCATGGAGAGCTTGCTGTTGTTTTCCAGGACTCCTGGGTTCTTCTCTGCAGAGCTGCTTCCCAACAGGTCAACACCTAACCTGTACTGATGGTTGGGGTTATTCATGCCTAGGTGCAGAACCCTACACCTGCCCTTGTGGAATTTAATTTGGTTCCTCTCCATCCAACTCTCGAGACTGTCCAGGTCTCACTGAAGGGCAGCACAGCCATCTGGTGTGTTGGCCACTCCTCTCAGTTTTGTATCACCAGCGAACTTGCCGAAGGTACACTCTGTCCCTGCATCCAGGTCATTGATGAATATGTTGAACAAGACTGTACTCAGTAGTGACCTTTGGGGCACACTACTAGCTACAGGCCTCCAACTAGACTCTCCACTGCTTATAACAAGCCTCTGGGCTCTGCCACTCTGCCAATTCTCAATCCACCCCACTGTCCACTCATCCAACCCACACTTCCTAAGCTTGCCTATGAGGATGCTATGAGAAATGGTTTCAAAAGCCTTGCTGAAGTAAAGATAGACAACATCCACTGCTCTCCCTTCACCCACCCAGCCAGTCATGCCATCATAGAAGGTTATTGGAACGGGCTGCCCAGGGAGGTGGTGGAGTCACCGTCCCTGAGGGTGTTTAAGGAAAGGTTAGATATGGTACTTAGGGACGTGGTTTAGTGGGTAATAGGTGGTGGGGGGATGGTTGGACTAGATGATCCTTGAGGTCACTTCCAACCTTAATGATTCTATTCCATTCTATTCTATTCTATTCTATTCTATTCTATTCTATTCTATTCTATTATCAGATTGGTCAGGCATGATTTCCTTTTGATGAATCCATGTTGACCACTCCTGCTAACCTTCTTTTCCTCCACACGCTTGGAGATGCCATCCAGAACAAGCTGTTCCATCATATTTCCAGCTATGGTGGTGAGGCTGACTGGCCTGTAGTTTCCTGGGTCTTCCTTATTGCCCTTTTTGAACACTGGAGTGACATTGACTTTCTTCCAGTCCTCTGGCACCTCTTCTGTTCCACATGACCTTTCAAAGATGACAGACAGAAGCAGAGCAACAACATCTGTCAGCTCTCCCACCACTCATGGGTGCATTTCATTGGGGCCTATGCATTTGTGGGTGGCGAGTTTGCCTAACACGATCTTTCTCAACAAAGGCAAAGTCTCCTTTCTCAAACTTTCTCTCTTACCTCCAGGGTCTGGGAGGCCTTAGCAGTAAAGACCAAAGCAAAGAAGGCATTCAGTAACTCTGCCTTCTCTGTACCCTCCATCACCAGGGCACCCACCTCATTCAGTAACAGACCCATATTTTTCCTAGTCTTCCTTTTGCTGCTAATGTACTTGAAGAAGGCCTTCTTCTTGTCCTCGACAACCCTTCCCAGATTTAATTCCAGGTGGGACTTATCCTTCCTCGTTGCTGTGACACAGCAAAGTAGCACAGGACCAGTGCAGTTAACAAAATTATTATTGGCATATTTTCAAGGCACTGGACTATGTCAGAGATGTTTATGTGTGTTTTGATGTGTGTTTTGTTGCCCTGTAAATACAAAAAACAAGTCTGAGACAATTGTGGCAATTGCTCTGAGATGTGACAGAAGTTCGGCACCTATGCGCCATCAGGAAGAAAGAGGAATAACCTTTGCTTTTGCAGTGAAAATGAGTGCTATGGAAACAATGCATTGAGCAAGTTCATTTAAAAAAAAAAAAAAAAAACAAAAAAACAAACCACCATTCTCAATAGAGAAAATTCTTTAAAGCAGTTACTTGTTTGCTTGAATGGATCTTGAACTTTTAAGAACAATGTCCTGTTGCACATTGGCTCTGGGCAGGTACGTTTATTTTATCTTAGTCTTAGTTTCTTCATCTGATCATAGAAATTAAAAATTAAGCATTACCTGTATGGGTCATGTAACCTAAGCCTTAAAGATATTTCTGAAGTTTTCCCTAAACCATGTTTACTAGGACTTTTTCAAAGTCGGTAATAAAAATATCAGGAAATTCATTGAACAGATCACTTTTCATAGAGTTCAACCCAATCGTCTAATTAGGTCACCTCACAAGTCATTTTGATAAGGATATTTTATGTGATTACCACCCTCACCCCTCAAAAAATCCCTTAATTATGTACACAACAGAAAAGCACAACAATATCATAATACAGCAAAAAGATTTTTTTAAGGTATTTATACCAGAATTCTTTTCAAAAATAAGAATTAAGCTGGAATATTCAGGTTTATCCAACTCTTAATGATTTAAGAATCATTTCAATCAGGAAACACTTTGTGAAAGAAGACAATCTTTTAAAATTATTTTTAAAAGTAGTAAATCTGTTTCTTAAAGGCTTCCACATGGCTACACTATGTTCTGTGAGGCTTTTCCTCCATTAAGAAATTGCCCTAGAGTGTGTTATTTCTGTTATCTGATGTATATGAATTCAAGAACATAAATAATTTTTGTAGCTCATATGTAAAAATTACATACATGTCAGGTTACTTATATATAAAATTAATACAGTAACTGGAAATTGTAACTTCCTGACAGAAAATATTAATTTTGATTATGAGAAGTCATGCTTTGCATGTTTTCTTTGTTTCCATTTCAAGTTTTATGTAGTAAACATAGAAAAATTGTTTTATTGTTCCCTTGAAGTTAACTTTGATGGAAAATGTTTAAAAAAACCCAGGACATGAGAATTTTAGGATTTAAAAAAAATTTATTTCCCTTTTTTCCTCTTTTTTTTTTGTTTGTGGGTTTGGGGTTTTTTTAGGTTTTGTTGTTTTGTTTTGTTTTGTGATTTTATTTTATTTTATTTTATTTTATTTTATTTTATTTTATTTTATTTTATTTTATATCTGAGCTAGTTGGTGGTTGCTAGGGAATCCACAGAATCTGTGTTCTTATTTATAAGGGCTTTATCCAGACAGTCTTTCCATACGGCAGTGACATTCTCCATGTTCCTACATGACCAGCCAGGACTTAAAGCAACGGTACTCCTGCTTGCTTTGTGCAGAGCTAATACTCAGTGACCCTCTTTGTGAACTGGTCCACATCAGCTAAACCTGTGGAGCAGAAATGTCACTCTGCAAAACAAGAGCAGCAAAATGATGAATTTTCTGCCAGTTTAGCACTCAGAATCTGGCAGCACAAGGAGGGCAGGGCTGCAGTAGTTTTAATATGACTGTCTGCAACCATCTTAGAAATGCAGCCTTGAGCCCTAGGTAATTCTATGCTTGAAAAACACTAAAGAAAATGGAGAAATTATAAAGGTGGGGTTTCTTTTACAAATAGTTATATCTTCTAATTAGTCTTGTTAGAAATTTGGCTTAAAATATGATTAAACGACAACTTGAAATGCAAAACAATGCTGAAACTTTATTATGAAACTCTTTTTCAATCTTTGATGTTATATATCTCAGATTTTTATGCCATCGTCCAGGAGGACAGCATCACTATTTTTTCACACCACCTTTCACCTGTAAAATCTGGAGTATAACTGAGTTAATAATGGATTTTCCAATGCCATAAGCGCATCTTCATCTTCATACAATGAAGGCAAAAAGAAATGATAGAGGTAAAGTTGTCTAAAACATGTCTATCTTTATATATCTTTTCTTCAAAACATGTATGGGGGCATTCGAATGACTCAGCTGTAATAAAATCTTCCTCTTAGACATTTGGAGAGACCTTCAACAGGATAAGTAGAGTCCTCTACAATGAGAAAGATAGCATAAAATTCACAGGAACTCTTACCGTTTCCACAAAGACAGGTGCACTTCTGCATCAAATCAGACAAGGCCTCCACCATCACATGATGTTGTCATTGAGAGCACGAGATATTTTGTTAAGGACTAATAGAAATGGGATATCTATAGAAACTTTGTTTGCTCCTGCTTGAAAATGTCTGTAGGAGCCTCCTACTTACAACACATAACAATTTTGTAGTTTTGGTTTTCTTTTTTTT
>VWZZ01003699.1:82361-147928 GCA_013399095.1 Psophia crepitans | reverse complement strand
TTTTTTTTTTTTTTTTTTTTTTCAAAATGACATTAATACATTTCTGCATTACTTGATGGTGTCTGTAGTATTGTTAAAGAATATGAGAACCTAAATGACAATGTAAGGTTTGGATTTAAATTTTGGAACCAGATTTGATATGATCTTATTAAATATTTTCATTTTATCACAAGAAAGAAATTTGTTATTAAAAATATGCTCCATTTTCCCTGCTTATTTTCTACAACATCTCATACCACCCTACTTATAAAGAACAAATGATTTTTTTTAAAAAAAAAAAGAGAGCTGTGCATGTGTGGGCACACAACTTCTACAAATTCTGCCAGATGATGGAAGTGAATAATGCAGAAAAAAGTGCAGATGTACACCCACATCCATGAATGCCTCACATCAAGTTTCAGAACACATTATCTGGATGAGTATCCTTCTAAAGAGAACGTCATAATCAATTAGATCTGCAGATGAAGATTATGAGTTCTTTGTAAGGATGCTGCTGCTTGCTTTGAAACTGCTTCGTTTTTGTCAGGTCTCTGCTGCAATTAAGGGACTGACCAGTACTAACTTACGTAAAACCATTATCTCACTGGAGCAGTAGAAATAATGTTGCCAAGGTGATTCTGTTTTCTGTGATATTCTAAACATATGGTGAGAAAAAAACACTGTAATACAAAGGCTTAAATCTTGCTGGGCACAAAGGCTACACTCCCACTCTCATTTGAGAAACGAAGACTTTCATTAGTATGATAATTTCAGGTAAAAGGGCCAAAACCAGTTTCTTTTTCTACAGACTTTAAAATTAGAATTCTTGCACAGACTGGGATATCTTAGCACAGCAGCACGTTTTTATGAAGATAGTGTTAGTTAACGTATTAAATAAATTTCCAAGTTATGTTGGATTCAGATCAAATCATCCAGGCAAGCTTCCAGAGAGTGGGCTGTTTCCCAAATGACAATAATTTCATTAGTATACTTCCTGCGGCTCAGCCAACATGTGAAACCAAGCACTTGGTAGTAGATTGTGTTGGCTAAATATTTTGTGCTCCTATAATAAGGGTTTGATAAGCGGTTTAGCTCTGTTTTCACTAAAATAAATAGGTGATTTGCTCTTGACATCTTTAAAGGAAGCAAGACAAGTGCTTTATGTGACTGCACTTCATAACGCTCTCCTTTGACTGAGTGTATTTTGAAGTTATTGTCTATTTGTCACCTGGTTTTGAAGTGGCAGAGATTGGCCATAAGTGAACGTTGGACAGGGGTGACACAGGTCTAAAGGCGTAAAACTATTGCCTAAAAGATTCACAGGTTTCCTTTCTGGGAACACAGAAAAGGCGGATATGTTAAGGAAACTAAGCACAGGAAACACATTGCACGAGGAAGATTCACCAGGATCTTGGCATGTCTTCACAACCTGCTGCAAGGTGGGGCAACGTTGTCTGGGTGTCTCATCTGAGCTCTGTGCCTGTAAAAGTCAGAAAGCTGTGTGAGGTCTCCTGCACTGAAAACCCAACAATTTATTTTGTGTTTCAACATAAAATCTTACTGCAAGTTCACCCTTTCTTTCTAAATTTACCGGTTATGTCCTCTAGTTTTCTTGTTACTATTCCTCTTCTGACTAAAACAGGAGTGAATCAATGGTATCAATGGCATTATTATAATTATTTCCTTAACTGCTTCATGTAGTTGTAATTATTGCTTCATCTGATTTTTTGGGTGGGGGAAGTGAGGTTGATGGTGCTAATAAAATGTTATTTAGAAATCCAGACACTTCAGATGGCTGAGAAGCTGTTTCAGGATGGGCTTCTACGTGATGGGGTTCAGTTGTGCACCCCATCTATCTGTCTGTCTGTCCATTGCACTTCTGTTATGGTAAGAGCTTAAATGTGAGAATATGCAAGGAAGTTTCATGAGGAAAAGAGCTGCATTTCAGCATTGTTTTTTTCATGGAAGACAGTTTTCCACAAATGATCTATGTGGTTTATAATCCTTAGTTACTAAATATCTGCTGCTAAATCTGTCCTCACATATTGTCAGATCTGGGAGCAGGAAGGTAAAATACTAATGATCTTAAGTCATAGATGTTACACCACAAACATTGCAATAAATCTTTTCTAAATAGTTTTATCATTTTGCTACGTGCAGCAGTTCTGCACATTTTCTGATAAATTATTATAGAAAATTGGCATCCATTTGAAAATTCTGAATGTGAATACGATTTATTATAGCAAAACATCATTGTAATTAACAATAAATTGAAAAATGCAGAGAAAATTCAGCTTTCTCATCACCTTATCCAAGCAGACTGTGATGTTATAATCCAAAAACACCCTTATACATATTTTATTCTCTTCAGTGCTGAAACAAATATACGGAATGAGAACTCCTAAGACTTCCAAATGGCAGCTTCATTTTGTTGGGTCCAAAATGTTCAATAACCTTGATTAAAAGCCAGCATGGGATCTGAGTCTGAGACATCACATAATAAAGCTGAGTCAAATATTAGTTCTGCACAACCGTGGCTCACTTTACAGCACCTTTGGGAACGCTTTGAACAATTACTACCCAGTGATTTCAACAGCATTGCTAAGACCACTTTTCTACCATATTCCCAACGCTGGATTGCTGGGATTGTGGAGAATGTGCAGAAGTCCCCAATTTTCATTTTATTTTCAGGTGGGCAGTCCAGCCCTCTTCACACTGAGTTTATATTCTGAGTGTGTCTGGTCATAATCCATGATAGCTATTTTTTTCCCATTGGCAAACACAGGCTTCAAAGGAGGGAATGGAAATGTAATCATACTTTCTATGAAGGATTGTCATGGTAGTGGCAGGAATGTTAAAATCTTTCTTGATTTCCTAACATCTGCAATTGGGTCTGGTTTTGTATTTTGTTTGTAGTGTTGGGTTTTTTTGTTTTTTTCTTTCCATCCTCCCATATTGCTCTTTTTCATTAAAGCTAACAAAAACAGTTAAAAGCAAGCAAATTGCAATCATGACACGAAATGTGAGATTAAATTTGAAATATTATAATATGCTGTGTCTTTGTAGCAGGAATTGTAATGAGCTGGGAAATATTCATAGGCACTCTAATATGATCTTTTATGCTTCTGATCTGACAGAATATTTACCAGCTTGTTCCAAACAGCACTTTCCCTAAATAATTCTTGGACATCATTAGATGTCAACAGCTAGAATAGCTGAAGGACTTTTCCCTGTCAACAATTAATACACAGCCTCCCTGTTTATGAACCATTTACTAGCACAGACATGGGGTATTTGGTTCCTGTTGACATCTATGTTCCAATGCACACTCAATTTATTGGTATTGAATTCACCTTGAATTCCTTTACTCTGGATCTTTCTTGACTTCAGTTATTTTTCTGCAAGTATCTACATTTTGTCACATGGAAAACTAATGTCTTGATCTTCTAAGGAAACAAAGCCACATCAATTTACAAAGCAATACAGAACAACTGTTTATGAGGAAGGGTCAAAACCAAGAAGACTTACTCTCTTATAGTTTTACTTTCTGACATTATTTGATGTTGGTAATCAGTTTCTTAATTTATTCCATTTCAAATTGAATACATGAATTAAAATTTTGCTTACAAACAGATATTTTTTCAGGGTTGTTTTTTTGTGCATCTATTTCTGGTGTCAGTGAAAAGCAAAACTCACATTGTAGCCTGAGCCTCAGACAGAATACTGGCAGGTTTTCTCTTCTCCGTGCCCACCTAATCTGATGACAAATAACTTCATTATGCTGTCATCCTGTCACAATTCTGTACAGAGATTTGTAATACTTTGGGGCTGCAGTGTTAACGTGAGTCATTTCAGCTTTTTGGAATTACATCTGTTTTTCTGGTGCCCTCCTAACCGTGATGCAATCATGTGTAAAGATGCCAAAATCAGATGATGCACTAACATTTCAGTTTGAGATTAAAATTCCAGAAGTTTCTTGAGATCACGCACAAAGAGCAGTGGTAGTAAATTAATAAGAGTAATCTCCATCACTACTTGGATTTATATATGGTGTAGCTCTGGAAACCCAAGGATTGTAAAGCATTTTATAGACATTAATTAATGACATCTTACTGCAACAAGTCTGTGAAACAAGTTTGAATTATTAACCTTAGGTTTATACATAGGTGAACAGGCACTTTAACTTCTCTCCTCCACAGAAATTAATACTTGTGTTCCAGAATATTCTGAATTATCTGAAAGGCTTCAGACTGTGTGTTCTCTTTGTTTAGTTTTGTTTACCCTCCCAGCAGTCCTTTATGCGAAGAATGAATATCCACATTTACAATAAGATGTCTGTGTTGATTATTCCTGTAGAGCTGGTGCTCCACATGGGAGAGAAAATCTCTTTCCATCATTTCTGCAGTTCAGTAATTGGTTTACTGTATCTTGCAGTTGTACATAGAAGTCCTGTTTCTTCTGTCATTCATGGTTGTACAGCTCTGATGGAGTTTAACTGGGATGTTATTTTTCTATCCTTGCTTGCCAGATAATTATGTAAGGCAGAAATTGGTCAGAGAAATAATTGTAACAGCCATTTTTAAAGGTATGGAGGAAGTAAATCATGTAAAGGAAAACGAAGGCAAATAATAAAGCTGCAAGTCAAAGGTTAACATGGCTCTTTTTCTGCTGCAAATGGCAAATAAAGTTTGGCACTGCTACTGGGATGGTCACTGGACTTTTTTAATTTTGAGGAGAGCTAGAAGGCTCTTAGCTTTAAAAGGCTGATAAATACCACTCAAGACACAGTGATTTTGCCTTCTGACCTACTTCTGTCTAGGTGAGTAACCCAGACAAAGTAAAATTATTTCTTTTTACTTCCATTTTCCGATCATTTTTAAGGGAAAAGTTAGTTAGTTTCTTCATTAAGAAAACTAAATCTATCCACTGAAAGGAATCTACTTTTTATTAGTTGCTTTTCTGTTTTATAGTAATAGTAGCTTCTCCAGTTGCAGTCCCATGCCTGTATAATATTGCTGTCAGAGGGAAATTCGATCAAATCCTTCTTGGTCACTTTACTACTATAATACACAAATGGTCTTCAAAATAGCAACTTTTGGAAGATTGTGAATGCCAATAGAAATTTTGAGTTCATGTTTCTGACATCACACAAGAAGAAATAGACTGAATGAGAGGGAAACCTGGGAAGGGCTGGATGATCACGTTTGTTCTGAGTCAGGATCACAGAATCACAGAATATTCACAGAATATTAAAGGTTGGAAGGGACCTCAAAAGATCATCTAGTCCAACACCCCTGCCAAGGCAGGACCACCTGGAGTACACCACACAGGAACGTGTCCATTTGGGTTTTGGATGTCTCCAGAGAAGGAGACTCCACAACCTCTCTGGGCAGCCTGTCCCAGTGCTTTGTCACTCTCACAGTGACAAAGTTTTTCTTTAGATTAACGCGGAACCTCCTATGCTCCAGCTTGGACCCGTTGCTCCTTGTTCTATCACTTAACGACATCGAGAAGAGCCTGGCTCCATCTTCCTGACACTCACCCTTAACATATTTATAAACATTGATGAGGTCACCCCTCAGCTCCCTCTTGTCCAAGCTAAAGAGACCCAGCTCCCTCAGCCTTTCCTCAGAAGGGAGATGTTCCACTCCCTTGATCATCTTCGTGGCTTTGCGCTGGACTCTCTCTAGCAGTTCCCTGTCCTTCTTGAGCTGAGGGGCCCAGAACTGGATGCAATACTCCAGATGTGGCCTCACCAATGCAGAATAGAGGGGGAGGAGCACCTCCCTCGACCTACTGACCACTCCCCTTCTAATACACCCCAGGATGCCATTGGCCTTCCTGGCCACCAGGGCACATTGCTGGCTCTTGGTCAGATATGTCCATATGTCCTGTCTGGGGCTGCACATGGTGTCTCCAAATTTCTCTTGAAAAGCAAGTGCCATTTTTAATCTCAGGAAGAAACATGCTCATTCTTGGGATGTTCAGCTAGTCCAGTGATTTGCAGCTGTGGGACACTTACTACCTACATCTTTTCTTTGGCTTCAGTCAAGTCAAGACATCCATGATACACAGATCATTTGTCCTGCAAGTCTCGACATTTCTCAGATGTGTCAGGGTAATTGTGAATGTGTGGAGCTGTTTTCCACACATGCTGTGCATATGTCCCATATTTCTGCCTAGTTGGCACCCTTCTCAAATAAATTTTTCCTCCCAGGGAAAAGTTAGCCAAATAGCAGAATCTCTATTTATGTCCAGTCAGGATTTTCAGTTGAAACAAAAATAGCCCAGGCATAAAATCCTTCTGCAGAAAAAAAACCCACACCTGCTCCTTTTCTGCTCCTCTTCTTCCAGGGATCCTAAACACATCTGGATCTCATTGGTCAACAATGCTGTTTAGGAAATCATGCTCCTGTACTCCTTTTTCCTCTCTCTTAGGCTTTGCACAGACTGGATATACAAATGCCACATATATTACCAAGAGAACAATTTTAGAAAGGAGAGGAGTATAATGAATTTCACTTTGTCCTTTATCCAGATGTAGATGAGCTGAGGTGTTCTGCGACTAACCATTGTACCCTCAGTAAATTTGCAGATGACACCAAGGTGGGGGGAAGTGTTCATCTGCCGGAGGGTAGGATGGCTCTGCAGAGGGACCTGGACAGGTTGGATCATTGGGCAGAGGCCAATGGGATGAGGTTCAATGTGGCAAAGTGTCGGGTCCTGCACTTTGGCCACAACAACCCAAGGCAGCGCTACAGGCTGGGGGCAGGGTGGCTGGAAAGCTGTGCAGAGGAAAAGGACCTGGGGGTGTTGGTTGACGCTCGCCTGGCCATGAGCCGGCAGTGTGCCCAGGTGGCCAAGAAGGCCAACGGCATCCTGGCTTGTATCAGGAATAATGTGGCCAGCAGGAGCAGGGAGGTGATCGTCCCTCTGTACTCAGCCCTCGTGAGGCCACACCTCGAGTGCTGTGTCCAGTTTTGGGCCCCTCACCACAAGAAAGACATTGAGGCCCTGGAGTGTGTCCAGAGAAGGGCAACGAAACTGGTGAAGGGGCTGGAGCACAGGTCTTATGAGGAGCGGCTGAGGGAACTGGGGTTGTTTAGTCTGGAGAAGAGGAGGCTGAGGGCAGACCTTATTGCCCTCTACAACTACCTGAAAGGCAGCTGTGGTGAGCTGGGGGTTGGCCTCTTCTCGCAGATAACTAGTGACAGGACAAGGGAGAACGGCTGCAAGTTGTTCCAGAGGAGGTTTAGGTTGGAGATGAGGAGAAATTTCTTCTTGGAAAGGGTGGTCGGGCATTGGAACAGGTTGCCCAGGGAGGTGGTGGAGTCACTGTCCCTGGGGGTGTTTAAGGAAAGGTTGGATGTGGTACTGAAGGACATGGCTTAGTGGGTAATAGATGATGGGGGAAGGTTGGACTAGATGATCCTTGAGGCCTTCCAACCTTAATGATTCTATGATTCTATGATTCTATGATTAATATGTCCAGGACAAACAAACCAGAGATGTCAAACTGCGTGCAAAACCCAAATAGATCTGCTCATACCATTCAGTAATACTAGATGCCAATGGGCATTAATCATTGAAATGGTCCACAAATTCCTGATCAAGGCACCTCAGGGTACTTGTGACAATAATTGACATCTTTGGCTGGCTTCCATCCATTCTTTTGAAGTGACTTAGTGGTTGAAATTTGAAAGACTTCCCTTCAGACTTTTTTACTAGAAGTTGATTTCATCGACATACAACAGTGACTTTTTGTACTGATGGATCAAAAACCTCCTGACATAATTGTATGCTTACTTGCTTTGTGCTTTCCAAAGCTCTAACGTGTCTACACTTCATCACGTTCTGTAGTAGGTCGAATCTGAGCAATTTTCAAACCCCAATGGGATGACCACAATGAAGAGTGCTGTCTGTTTGATTATGCGTTCTTTGGCACACACACTGTTCCAGCATTAAACAATTCCAGAAGATATGCACTATGGACTTGACATTTATTGTATCTCAGCGTGCGGCTGTCTGTGGTTTTGATGGTTTTCAAACAATGGTATGTGAGCCAGATCGCATGAATAGCCTTGTGTTGTTGAACAGCAGTAATGAGGATGTCAGTTGAGAGTTTTAAATGAGCTTTTCTTAGTCATTTAAAGGATTTATGTATGTATCTGGTCGTTTGTCAACTTCATATTACATGAGAAGAGTGACCTATATTTTTCTATCAATGGGATTTGCTTGCATGTTCAAACAGGAGGGGAAGGAAACGTAATGCAGAGCCCCAGCTATGCTCTCCTTAAAGGTAGTGTTGCAAATAAAATTTGAAATTAACATAGATTCACTTACAGATAAGGGAATAGCTGTAACTAAAATTACTTGTTTCTCATCCACAATTATCTAAATTTCATGTATTCTGTGCTCTACTGCTGCTGCTGCAGTAACTATAAAACAATAAAACTCCCCGTGTAGCATCTAATCCTGTGTAGCACAAGTCACATTGATGCATATTTACAAGTGCAGTAAGTGCTGAGTCCAAAAGACAAGTAGCGCTTTGCCTTCGGAAAGGATGTTTGTTAGGAGGTTTTTATTTATTCAGCCAAATGAGATGTTGCTGAGTGCAAAATACTCCATACAGTCACAAGCCAAAGACATGTTCCTTAAAGGTTTCATACTGTCTCACATCTGCAGCTGGTGAAACTGAGCCAGAGACCAGAGACCAGAAAAACCCAGGATCAGAAAGGGCAGAAACAGCAGTAAGGAGAGGGATAGAGGGAATTGATTTCTTGCCTTTAACCACCTGATTCTCTGAACACACTATAGCACTAAACAGGTTTCAGTCAATTACTTCTTTTTAGTCACAGGGGAAGAAAAAATTCCAAAATTTACTATTTACTTTTACTTACCTGTAAAAGTAGCTTTAATGTAGGTTACTAATTTATCCTCTATACAGTTTCCGCAGTCGTATGTCATATCCTTCTCTCAGATAGACCAGAAAGAATGCGAGGAAGTGGTCTATATTCCCCATCAGGAAGGTTTGTGAGCCTCAGTTTTCAGGATGCCATTTGAGAGTTTGCATACTCCAGAGGGAACAAGATCTGTTCCATGACTTTAGGCCCTCTTGATGGGTGGTGGCTAATCTCTGAAACTTTTATTTCTTACTCTAATACCTGGGATTTAACCATGATCAGGTAAAAGGTATGTGGGGAAAGATACAGTAAAAATCCATGAGATAAATAAAAGTAAGAAAGCACCAAAAAGCACCACTAGTACATAAAACATTATCTTTATTTTCTTTTCTCTTCAGGGGAAGAAGCAGGGAAGGAGGAACTGGAGGTTTTCTGATAAAGAAAAGCTGTATTTCAAATTTCTTTGAACACCTTCCAGAACAAGTAATCTCAAAATAAGTTCATTATTTTCTTCTCATTCTAGGAAAATCAAATAAATATGCATTTCCAACATGATCTTGTTATTATCTCCAATTTCTGATGCAAACCCAGAGCACAGAGAGATTATATTTCTAGCCCAATGTCACGGCAAGGATTTCTTTCTTAGCAGATGCTCTCTCAGAAAAGATTGTAAAGACCTTCATTGTGGCCAGGAGAATACATCAGACAACCTTCTGATGGCTTTGTCCTTGTTTGTCTCTCTGTCTTGATATAAAAAATGGGGTCAGTCTGGCATGTGGATCTTTAAAATGCCTCCAGTATATTTCCCCACCTGCAGGTATTACGGGGTCAGGAGATTGAGGTTATATTTATCACTATTTCTAGAAACCTGCATTATCCACTTTAAATATTTTAGGAATGATCTCACTGGAATGCGAATATCATAGTGAAGTGACTTTCTCCTTAAATATTAATAAAAAAGAAAGCTGAAGGAATCAATGTTGCATAAAAATCACAAGCTATGTAAAAGGGAGTCTTTATTAATGTGCCCTTGTACTCCTGTGGCTGATATACCTCCATGTTTAGAAAACATTAGAATAGCAGCCATACAAGCAACCTCTCAGCAAGCAGCCTGCTAACAAAAAGACTGATTCTGTAGCCACATCACAAAGTTGGCTTTGATTGGATTTGGTCTTGCTTAAAACAGGGGGTTTGTTTCATTTTTGATAGCTAACATTATGTTTATTATAGTGAGGGGGTTTTTTGGTTCTGTTTTCTCCCTCCACTCTGGTGTAAACCAAATTAGAGACAGTCCCTGTACGTAGAGTTTTATGTTGTGTTCTGGGCTCAACAAACGGAAATTAATGAGCTGGATATAAATAAAGCAAGTATTAAAAATGTATTTGAGAAAAAAATGTGTTAATTGACTTGAAATGCTTTCTGTTCTGTGATAGAAAGTAGTGAACACCATTTGGAAGAGTTGTGTGGAAACACGTTTCCCATCCAATGATTTTGTTTCCCTTTCTGCTCTGTCTCAGGACTGTTTCAAGAGCTGTCAAATTTGCTATGAAAAATGAGGGTGAGAGACCTGAATTTACCCACAGCAGCTAATAGCCCAACCGTCATCTGCCATGTCAGAGAGGTATTTTACATTTTTCTTCTGCCTTTTACAGATCAAAGCCTTGAACCTTCTGATGTGTGCTATCAACTCCTAAATATGTTCTGCAGAAGAAAGAGGTTTCTAACTCTAGCAGCTCAAATGTTCCCAGTTTGTACAAACAGCTAAATACTAATTAGAGATGGAAATTAAGCCCAGATCTCCTTGTGAGATAAGGTTTGAAAACTACTTATTCCGAGGCAATCTTTAGCATTTTTTAGCTCAATTGCATTCTGGACCTGAAACTTCAAATTGAAAAAATGTACTCCTCAAAGGTGGCTGGTGGTTTACAACCCCTAGTTCTGACCTTTTTGTGTGTCTGTGTCTGTGTGTGTATGAGCAAACCTCCCCGAAATGTGTTCTCATGACTTAGATATGCATGTTCTGCCCATTTGGACTCAGTTAAAATTACCCTTGTTCTGCTGCTTCAAATGCCCCAAGGTGAAGTTACCCTCCTGGAGATTCAGCTCCAGTGATGTTCAGGTGATGAGAGCCATCCGCCTCAACTCTGAGCACAAAAAGGAAAACGTAACATAAGATGTCAGGAGGCAGGAATTGGGAGGATAGCCCTTCGAAAATGTGCATTTTTCACAAGCAAACTGAGTCATTTCTGCATGACTGCTTAATTTTTGCAGGAGTCTTTTTCATAGGCAGAGGTTAGAGAACATATTGTGTACAGAGAGGTTTTTACGAGGTCACATTTCCATCTGGAGCCATAAATAGGCGCTCCTAATCTAGCACAGGGGCTACGACATGGAACAAACGGTGCTTTAGTGCGTTTTTTTTATTGGGAACCAACCTGGTCCTTTTATTCTGTTTTTGTTTTCCTAAACCTAAAAGCATCAGCAGTGGAAAAGGCAGTATCTCCCAGCACACAGGGGCTGCTAATCTTAACCTCCTTCTGCGCCAAAAATGGCTTAAATTGACTTAATTATTTAATATCCCCTTGCTGACACAGGCTAGTAAAAAGATCAGCATGTTAATGCTCCTTTCTAGCACTTTCTTTCCAAAAGCCTTTAAGAAACTCATGAATATTTAATGCTCCTCAGTCAGTGCCGAGGAGATGGTACCATTAACGGTGAAACTAAATGCCAGTGGTTGTGTGCACTTCCCAGGGCTGCCCAAAACCTCGACTCTAAACCTCCCCAAACTGTTCTGCCCTTGCAGCTCAGTCTTTATGATCAAGCACTAAAGAACCAGGTTTTCTTTGCCCTCTCTTTTCCTCTCTTCCCCGCCTCTCTTTTTCCCCATTGGTGAAGGCAATGGATCACTCAATGAAAGAATTGACCCGGGGCTGTGTGTATTTTTAAGCCTGACATCTGTTCAAAACCATGTAAATGGGCCCATGTTAATGCATAAAAAGTATAAAAAGTATTCAGACTTAAACACAGGGAAATTATGTTCACTCATGAGGGAACAGCAAATCTAGCTGATTTTTTTTCTCCTATGTATATTAAAAAAAACTATTATTTTTTTTTGCTTGGCACTCTGTATGAATTTGCTAAAGTAGAAGAATCAGAATTTTTATATGTCTGTGTTTAATGCCTACTGTAATTTATGTGCCTTAAACTTTGTTTTTCTAGTGTTGCTTAAAATAAAATAAACAGAAGAATCCAGCATTTGTCGAAAAGTTTAAGTGTTTACATTAAGTTCTGTAACAAAGTGTGTATCACTATGGTTTCTTGATTGAAATTTCCCTTGAAAATATTCACAATGAAAAAAATACAATTTTTCAACCCAACTTGTTCTTATTTCAAATAAAAACTCAATAATCTCCCTGAAGATTGAAGGTGGTAAATTTAATAAGATTTTGCATTGTATTCTGGAAACAGTGGTTTTGTTGCTTCCTGTCTTACTGTGTCTCTGGGGGAACAGTCTGTGGGGAAGTACACGTTCAATGAAACATCATGCTTAACTTATTGTTATTTTCCTCACTTCTCTAAAAGGATAAAATAATGAAAATTATTATTTGATAAGACAGCCTGGCCTATAAACGTGATATAAAAATAAGGAATTCAGAACACATTGAAAAATTAAGATAGCAGCATTTTCAAATATCTGACCACCTCCATTATTGGTTTAAAATTTAATCCTAAAGCTATTTGAAGATGAATCAACATCATTGTGATTTTCCTTATTTTTTCATTAAAATATTAAGGAGTTTTAATCCATAAATCCAGATATTAATTAAAAACCGGTTATAGAAATGACAGATTGTTTTTTTAATCTTTCCTTTCAATTCTAAATAATCCTCATACAGGACGGGACCCAGGTGAGTAATTTTTTCTCAAGAAAATAGCAAAGACTGAGGTTTGCTAAAAAGCTGCTGTAAAAATGAAAAAAGGCAAAGCCGCCACCTAATGAGGTCCGCATGAAAGCACTGTTCTGGCTCTGTTTTTGATTTGAACAGAGAAATAATAACATAGTAATATATTGATAGACACCTAATATCATAGCAGAGGGGTTGGAACTAGATGGTCTATGTGGTCCCTTCCAACCCAAGCCGTTCTATGATTCTATGATTCTATGATTCTACAATTCTATGATTATGCAATAGACAACAATTAGTATAAAGAATAATCTCCAAAATTCAGTACTTGTGAAATATTTTCCATGACCTTTGAGATATAGGAACAGATAGGGAGGGAAGGCAATGCTGAACCTGCCCTCATCACCAGGCACGTGCGTAATGTGTGTCACTCAGAACGTGACGGTGTGTTTCTCCCGTCCCACGTGACTGGTTACGCATCCTGTTTGTGTGAAACAAGGTTTTGCCACACACACTGAAGTTATTTCAATTCCTTTGCCACTTCAGAGTGCTGAGGCCACCCCAGTGGACAACAGTAATTCTTCAGGTCATGGTTAAATCCCCAAGCCATGATGCTGGAGAGTGGACACTCTGCAACCATTGAGGAAACAACACTCAAGTTACTTGCTGTGCTGCATAACTCAGTTTTCCATCTGCAATATTCACAGCATCATCCAGCTTTGTGGTGAGATTAAACAAACTAAAGACTGTGAGCAGTTTATATACACCATAGTATGTTTTAAGAAGTTAAAATAGCCTCCGTTTTGAGGAACAAAAGCAAAATGCAGTAAGATAGATGTGCAACAAATAAACCCAGCACACAATTAAAAAATGTCCGTTGTGGGCTGAAGACCAAATACAAAAGAATGTGACTCTAGAAGATTTTTCTTCGTTTCCAACAGCATTGTGCAGCTGACAGGGCTTTCGTAATCCCTGTGAACCGGACTACTGGCACTGGCTCCTAGGTCCTGGGGGATGCTTTTGATCTACAAGGCGTTGCCATTATTGGAAAGGCTATGGTGTAAGTACAACATCTTTGCGTTCTGTCAATTTAGTTTTGCATGAACCACTTGGCTCGTGACACTTTAAATTTAATACTATGCTACAGATAAACGAGAAGCAGAATAAATATTGTAAGAACAAAGCTGCCACAGAAACACACTCCGAGTGTTTTGACCCCATTCAAAGGCCCTTCACTGTAATTGTCTCTGACAGAAGGCTCCTGTACAGTAAGTGCTTTAGTTGCCAATGACCTTAACCATGATTCTCATTAGCCTTCTTGTAATACTGCGTCTCCCTTGAACTCAAATTACTGTGCTTCTCAGATGGTTTTGTAAAGAGAGTTTAGTGTTGTAGTTAGCATAATTCAAGCTGTTTTAATCAATGCTGTGTCCTTTGTAAATAAAGCCGTGTTCTGAAATACATGCTGTAATAATTACACCCATAATTTATTGTATTTATTGAAATCTTTTTGACTACAGTAATTTGAATTACTGTTTCAAACAAGCAGTAAGGAAATAAGCAGGTAATAATTTATGCTGATACATATATCAGTGCCAAGCTAAAGTTGGGAGTTGTTTAAGACAAACATTCGAATAACTAAACCATGTTTCAGAGCCAGTAAAGCTACCTTGAATTGAGACTAAAATGCACTTAAAATTTCTAAGCCTTTCTAATCTTAAACGAACATTAAAACATCTTCCTTTTTCTTGCCTCTGCTGAAAGTACCCAAAGTTGATGGCTCACCAAAGGCTGACCAGCAGACAGTGAAAGAGCAGAGATCCTTTCAGCCATAGGATGGCTGTATGGAAAGCATGGCAGGTTAATTACTGTGGGGAACCTCTAATGCTGAAAATCAGTGAATAAAAGTCCTCTAGAAATAACCCTCTTCAGGTACATTTTACAATTTAGTAATTGCAAGACAGAGAGACACTGAAAATAATGGGAAGCAAGGATTGCCAACGTGATGATTTAGGTCAGGATAGAGTTCATTTTCTCCGCAGTAGCTGGTACAGGGCTGTGTTTTGGGTTTGTGCTGCAAACAGTGCTGATAACACAGGGATGTTTTGTTCCTGCTGAGCAGGGCTTACACAGAGCCAAGGCCTTTCCTGCCCCTCACACCACCCCACCAGTGAGTAGGCTGGGGGTGCACATGGAGTTGGGAGGGGACACAGCCAGGACAGCTGACCCCAACTGGCCAAAGGGATATTCCATTCCATATGGCATCATGCTCGCATAAAAGGGGCTGAGGGAAGAAGAAAGAAGGGGGGGGGGGATGTTCAGAATGATAGCATTTGTCTTCCCAAGTCACCCTTAGGCGTGATGGAGCCCTGCTGTCCTGGGGATGGCTGAACCCCTGCCTGCCGTGGGCAGCGGGGAATGAATTCCTGGTGTTGCTTTGCTTGTGCACGTGGCTTTTGCTTCACCTGTTAAACTGTATTTATATCAATGTGTGACTTTTCTCACTTTCACTCTTCTGGTTCTCTCCCCCTTCCTGATGAAGGGGGCTGAGCGAGCAGCTCCGTGGTGCTCAGCTGCCGGCTGGGACAAAACTGTGACAGCTACAAATGCAGTTTTCCAGCAGCCATCTCATATAATTCCTTCCATAATCCAATCTACTCTTAAATGAGATATATTTCTTGTCTTTGTTAGCCTAACTAGACAACTGTTTCCTGAATCTCACTGGTTTTATTGCTAGAAACATTCTAATTTTTAATCTAAACATGTTTATTTATTATTATTTATTTTCTGCGTATCATTGTCCTTTTGTATAAACCTTTCTTCTCCCTTCCTGGTACGATGTAGGGCACATTTTTCATGACCCAGGACTCACAGGTGGTAAAGGTTATCTTTAAGACCAGTAGTAATTTTATTAAATTATTTTCTCAGATAGTTGTTATTAATGAATTAATTAGTGGTTATTTAAAAACTAGTTTTACTCTTAAAAAAGATATAATATGCGGAGCTTTGAATTATATGTTACTAGAAAGTAATTGTACAGTATATTTACATCTATTTTACTAAACTTAGTCATATATTGTTAATGTGATTGATTGTACACTAAAGGAATTTATAAAAATTAAAAAAAAATAAATAAATAAAATAACAGCCATCTGTGTCCTGACTAGTTTTGGAGAAACACCATTAATAACCCTCCTTCCATAATACAATTCAGCTTTCAAAAAGCTAATAGGTGCCTAGGTAGCCAACTCCTTATCTATTATGCAATTAAAATATTCCTCCCTTTCTTCTCAAATATCACTGGCATTTCCTACGTGCACTATATCAAATGTTTTACTGAAGTCCAAACAAATGAGATCTAACATACTCCCTGGAGGAAATCAATTATCTTCTCAGTGAAAGATACCCAGCTAGTTCAACTTCTGTTTCAAATCTGATGTTAAATATTATAACAAGGCTTTTTTCTATGTCCTTATTTGTTAAATCTCTGAAGGCAAGCTGCCAGGCCTATGGCTTGTTGTAAAAAATAGAATTTTTTCCTTTTTCTTAGATACAGCGTACTATAGCACCTCTATATTGGTAAGGTATTATGTTTTTCTTTGTTATTTAGCCTGAAGAATATGTGCAAACGTTTAACCTTTTCTTCTGTTAGCTTCACTTGCACACTGACTTAGTTCCTCAGATACCACCACCACCAATTTTAACGGAGATTGGATGTGTTTTTGTTTTGCATTGTTTCATTTTGCTCCCTAAAAATTTAATTCTTACCCACCCAGAAGCCAATTCAGGGAAAGTCTATAGTCCTTATTAATACCAGCGGGGGCAGAGTGTAAAACAAATGTTTAGACTTTTCTGTATCTATAATTCATTAACTTGCCATTTTAGTTTTTCCTGTAGCCATTAACTTTTTGTCTGTATAAGAATTCAGGCAGGGACATTTAATGTTAAAAACTGATAACATGGTGATGACGTTTCATGTTAGACACCCAAAAACTGAGTATTCTAAACTGGTTGGGATTTTTGGGTTCTTTCGTTGTTGGGTTTTGGTTTGGGGTTTTTTTTTTGAAGGAGTTGCTGATAAACTTAATGGCCTTTAGATTTAAAATATTTTCAGCCATTATTCTCAGTGTTAAGAAATCCCAACAGTCAAAATCCATCTCTTCTCTCTGAGAAGCAGGCTCATCAAACTGTTGGATGGAAAGCAGCGTGACATCACTTGTTGTCTTCTTTTTGCCTTCACCTCCTTCTTCTTTACTTCCTAAATTTAGAAGCAAACGTGGACAAAACATTTCCAGACAAATAACCTCCAAACATTATTTTTGGAGGATGAACTTCAGATCTCAGACCTTTGCCACCTAAGCATATGCATGAGATACTTTAATGATAAAAGTCCCCATCTATCATTTACCTGCATGTGGGTAATGCAGTGTGGCCTACTGAAGCATCCAATTTACATCAAGCCACCCAAAAGCCTGAGTAATAAAATGTTTGAGTAGAAACTCTGTTTTATTACCCAGCTGCATTCTCATCCCAGGTCTCACCAGAATAACTCAATGTCTTCTCAACATGAAGCTGATACAGGGTACTTATCTCCTAAAAGGAGCAAGGAGAATTTTCTTACAAGGGTTGTGATGGAAACAAAAGTCAATCACCAATAGCTATAAAACGGCCGACTAAAATTTACGATTTCTGGACTTGTAACTTCACTCACTTCCCCTCAGCGAAAGCTCCTTCCCTTCCTGCCACATTCTCAGGTGTTCAGTCTCCTCCTCTCACTCCCTGAAGTGACACAGAACCACAGCTTTTCTCAGGAAGGTGACAGTCTATGTCAAAGCTCTTTGTTTATGGACAAAAACCCCAAAAGCTTCCCGGAGCAAGAAGTGCTGAAATCTTCCATTGCATGTTCTTCAAAATGAAAAATACCCCTGAGAAGCAGAGAAGGCTTAAGTTGCAGCTATTGCTTGTGATCCTCCTACTCTAGCTCTAAGCCTTTCCAGCAGTAATTTAAGACCACATGGCCTGACTAAAAGCAAGGAAGAGAAAACTTTTTTTTTTAAAGGATAATATACATAGTCTTTCTAATATAAGGCGGTACAAAAGGTCTTCTGCCCACAGGTAGCGCACAAATGCCCTGCATGAAAACAGGATGCTCTTCTGTCTTCTTAGCTTTGGAGGCTTGTGGACCTGCAGATCTTTTACAGGACTTCAGTGTTTCCTTATTCCACCCTCAGGTCATGCAGTTGGTTACAGTCTCACTGTGACCGCATCAGTATACATCAAAATGTAAATGTTAGGGTTGTCATGCTCTCATGCTTTAATCATCACCTTCTGTCCTGTGGAGTAACCAGTCATCACTACCAACCTTTCCACTGGTGTATTCCATAGGGAGCCAAGAGTCAGTGTCTTTTTACAAGACCAAGGCAACCTTTCCTTTCTAGCCTTTAAATGTAGAATGGCATGGGGAGACATTTCCCACGAATCTCTAATTAAACAAAAGAGATCAGGGGAATCAGGAGTTTTTACACCTTAAGCTATAGTCGAATAACACTTTTAACCTTGAGGACATCACTTTAACCTGACATCAAAAAAACCTTCATAAACTGTGTCTCGGACAATTGCAGGAACCCTCAGGAGCTAACAAGGGAGAAAAAAAAATGCCAGCAATAAAATGTGTAACAACGACGCCATCAGTTGGCATGGCAGGAAGATGAAACAGGGGATGAGCAGTGGAGCATGGACAGCAGTTAGAGGGGCCAGTTCATACCAGTATTTGCATTTTTTTGACTGTAACCTTCTTGGAACATAATAAGAGTGCATTCGAATAGTATACTTAAAATTATGCAATACAGATTTGCAGAAAAATCTATTATTATTCTTACGATGATGATCATAATCATTAGAATTACTGTTGCTTAAAGTGTGGAAAAAGAGAGTAATCTGCCCCAAAAGCTTAAATGTCAGCCATTGAGCAAAAGGACACCACTGGTAGGCCTTACTTAAAACTGTTGAAGATATTTATATGAGTCGGCTCAGCATGCAGCTGTTGAAATCTTCACAGTTTTCTACATCAGGATGAGTTTTAAAATGGTTTCAAGAAGGGTAATGAAGTGTCTCAGCAAATATTCATTATGTTGAGGTTTTCCTAAGTGTACAAGGCAGTGTGAGGAGGAAAAAGAAAACAAAATCCACCAACCCGCAACCCCAAAAATTGCTTATTTAAAACATTTGAGAACCACAGAAGAGAAAAATTTATTAAAAGCTGAAATTATTTCCTTGTTATCTTTCTCTGTAGCAACAGACTTCAAAAATACACTAGGTCTATCAGAAAAGCTGTGAACATAAATTATATATATATGCTCTCTTGCACTAGTTCTCTCACTGAGAAGGACACTTATTCCCAAGTTTACTTTTCATATTTGGAGATCTTGGGAACACAAGCTGATCGATATTATTCTTTTTTTTCTTGGTAGCTCCATAGAATCTACAGCTTCTTTGTCTTTTGGTTTTGGTTGTTTTGTTGTTTTGGATTTTTTTTTTTTTCTTATGCTCCTAATGTAGCCCAGAAGGCTTTTGGAGATTGTTTGCTACAAGTGAACATTTATGGTTCCTGTTCAGCTTGCTGCCCACCAGGACCCTCAAGTCCTTTTCTGCAAAGGAAAGTCATCTCCAGGTGCAGGTCTTGGCAATTCCCTTTGTTAAACTTCAAAAGATTCCCATGGGTCCACTTCTCCAGCTTGTTGAGGCCTCATGAAAGCGAATGCAACCATCTTGTGTATCAGCCACTTCTCCCAGTTTTGTGTCAGCACTGCACCATCATGATAATGTGCTTCATCTCTGGAAGAATCCTTCAGCTGCCCAGGTCAGGCCATTTTTTGAGGTGACAGCTTTTTAGCCTAGTTTCCTAAAGGAGAAGAGTTCCCGCAGATATGGTCTCATTCTGCCTGTCCAGCTGTCACTAAATTTAACTTCCTATATAACCTTTAATATTCTTGTCAGACTCAATGAAATTTGACAGAAAGGTTGAATTGTGGAACATACCAAGTTCCTATACATCTAGGTGAAGGAAGGAAAATTTTGAATGATACTACTGAAGAAAACGTAGAAAAACCTCAGTTCTTAGTCATTTAAATTTGGATGCTATTAGCAGATTAGCAATCAACAGATAAATATTTGGAGGTTGCCTGCAGTACATTACAAACCTTTCCCAGTCGTAGGCGAAAAATATGTAGAGGAAAGGGGAAGAGCTTAGGCACTGTGAAGAGAAACTATGGAGTTATGTACAAAGGGTGTTACACAGAGTCAAAGAGGGGACTGGGGAAGAGATATGCATAATAGATGAGAAGAATTTGGGTACACAGGAGGAAGCGGAAGGTACTCACTTGTGAAGAGATTTAGGAGTGCTGAGGGAAATGGGAAACTGAGAATCACTAGAAATAGCAGAAAGACTCAGGGTTATTGTCCGAAAAGTGCCAAAGGAAGCAAAAGGGCACAAACCCATTAGATTCATTAGGTCCAATGAATGTCCTCACAGACCAACTTCTACCTGTTGCAGGCTGGTTTAATTATAGGTGTTTCTGCATCTTCTTCCCAAGTTCATTCTTTCCTGCAAATCAGATAAATTATGACATAAACATGTAATTTAATTTGATGGCAGAAGGCATGAAGAGAAAATGCAGAGATATTGAAAGCCAAAGAGAACGGTTAACATGTTGAAAATATGAGAGAAATTAAGACTGTAGATGTGAACAAGTGGTATAATTAGAGTATGCTAAAGAATAATGGTTTTATCTTATTGAGAAAAGGCTAGCAAACAAGTGGGTTTCCCTCTTTACTTTTGACTTCAATATATCTGCATTATTTCACAAGTAGAGTGTTGGTCCTTACGCTAAGTGTAACTGGTGAGCTGAAGCATGTTATTTGCAAATACATGTTTTGTATTGGATTTTTACGGCTACAATTGCAAATAAGACAATTAACCAGGATGAATTTTTTGGTAGGGAGTTTGTGTTACTGCAGTGTTAAATGCAGGGGACAGTTTTATCAAGGTAGCCATGAAACTATATGTAATAGGTAGGAAAAAATGCTACCACTAGCTACCAGGATGTATCATTTGCTTCCACACTTAAAGGGAGACGCCATCAGAAGCAGATTAATCCTGCTGAGTCCTCTGGTAGCATCCAGATCAAAATGCTATATATAAGTTGGAGAGAGATAAGGATCATTTGGCCATGGCAACTTCCTTTATGTATCTCTCTTTTCTTTTTTTTTCCCTTCCGCAAAGCACTTTTTTTGACTTGTTGAGAGGTAGCATAGAAACCAGTTACACCAGCTTTTTGCTTCTTAGGATCTCCCATGCAAGAGATAGTGACTGTTATAAAAAGACGATTTTCCTCTCCTTTCTGTGCTGGCTCTGGATCATTAGGAAGCGCAATGCTATACAGCCATGGTTTTTTTGCAAAGATGTGATCAACATTATTGTCATGTTCTGGTTTCCTGTACTCAGTTGTTCCTGCAATTTATACTGTCACATGTTTCCCAGAGATTGCAATGTGCATTGCTCTCCTTTTCTACTATTCAGTGTTTTTTTCTTGCTAGGAAATGAGATGGCTTCTAGCAGTGTCCAGTCCAAAATATCTCCGTTGGGTCTTGAACTGGTCTTTGTTGACTAGAAAAATGCAGCTGCTGATTCTCTCTTTAAACATCCTCCTTTTCACAGCTCAGACACCTCCTCTCTAAATTTACCATCACCTCCAAATGCAGTACCCTTTATATTGCTTTTGCTGATTGAACATCTATCATTTTTTTTCTGACTTCTTTTACCCATTATACAAGTAGTGATGGGGACTGCATCAAAGTGAACTCGTTTCCTGAGAGCTGATCAAACTCCTAATGGCACACAGAACACAATGCTTTCCTAATGTTTCTTTCCTCTACACCTACGTTTTTTATTCCTTTCAATTTTCTGCTGCCCTTCTCTTGTCTTTCTACCCACTTCACTGTTTACAACATCTGCAGCATCTTTTATCTCTTTGCCACCTCTTTTTCAGTATCTCTCTTCCTGTAAAAATTCACTGGCATGGCTTCTTTGTCTTTTTGAGGCACCGATATGATGATATTTTTTTTTTTAAGAAATGTCTGCTGCATATCCATTTTTTAACACATTTTTCTTGACTATTTACAGCATCTCTTCCTCTGGGCTGTGTGTGGTGCCAGTACAACTGAACTCTATTCTCTGATACGCTCTTTTTAAATATATATTTATATATTTTGTGTTTTTTTCTCTCCATTTCTCACTTGTCTTTATTCCACTGGCAATTTTATTTAATAAATCAAAAAATGCGTGGACAAATCAGCCATATATTTCCACTCTGACATGAGTCTGGATTGCCAACCATCTGGCTTAGCTTATAGGAAAAGAATTTTTCTTTTTCTCTTTTTTAATTCATCTTGTATGCCTGATGGAGCCAACTGCTGGTCCAATCCAATTTCGTCTCAATTGCAAAACCTTATTTTGCAAAAGATGAAAAACATATCCTGTAAATCTTCAGTAACTGCATAGCAGGTTTGAAGGATTTGAAGGATCTATCTTATCTTGTGGAAGCATTCAGCAGCCGGCAGGTCTTGCAGGCCACTCTATTGCAACAAATGCTTTATACCCAATGTCAGGCATGTAATTTATTAAATGTGAGCTAAATAGCAAGCCATTGACTTTAATGTGCAAAAAGTTTTTCCATATCTTATATGTATCTTTGTCTAGGTTTGAGTAGCCGGAGTACTAAATCCGTACAAAATTACTGGACGGTTTCAATCAGTAATCACACAGTGGAAAATCAAGCTCATTAATCATGTCATGAAATCACAGACAATCATCACTTTGTAATTAGTGCTGTTCTGTATTGGTGGGTTAGTGCATTTGGTAAGGAGGTCCTGGAGCTGTGAGTTGAGTGAATATATTGTGCATATTTATTCATACAGCGTGTACATGCATATGTTAATACTCAGCTTTGGTTTAGATCTCTCTCTGTGGCTAGGGTCAGTCAGGTTATTTTGCAGAAAACGGGCCTTCAGCAATCAGGTTTCTCTTAGGTCTTGATCCTTGAGTCTTTTACTCTTTTCAATAGTAATGGATAGCAACCACTTGTTCCTGTTTACCAAAGTCAAAGGAATTTAGCTGCTTTGTTCATTTGTGTCCTGGTTTTTGGCTGGGTAGAGTTAATTTTCACAACAAGCCAGGACAGATGACCTAAACTAGCCAGAAGGGTATTCCATACTGTATGATGTCATGCTCAGTATATAAAGGGCACTGGCCAGGGAGGAGGGGTCTCTGCTTGAGAACCGGCTGGGCATCGGGTTGAGAGTGAGCAAATTGCTTTGTGTATCACCTGCTTATTATATTCTGTCATTAGTATTGTTACTGCTATTTTCCTCCTTGGTAAACTGTCCTTATCCCAACCCGAGTTTTACCTTTTTCTTCTCGTTCTCCTCCCCATAGCACCAGGGGAAGAGGAGTGAGCAAGACGTCACATGGTGCTTAGCTGCTAGCTGGAGCTAAACCACAACAGTCTGATATAAGAAAGAGTTTCAGCAAGGAAATATGAATTTTTTCTATTTGCATTTTCTGTTTCTCTCCCTTCTGTAAAAGACTGGGAGAAGAGTAACTGCTTTCTAACCTTAGCTATAGTCTAAGACAAGATATAGAAGATGTGGATGATCCTGTGGTGTCATTTAGGACCTTTAAATTATAAAAGGTGATTCTATTGATATAAAAAAGAAAAAGACTAGAAGGATTTTTACCCACTTACAATTTTAACCATGAAATCCAGACTGGGGATTTACATATTTCAAAGTATTTCTTGGTTTAAAAATGACTGTAAAAATTTCATTCTGAAATTTCTATAGACCCCTAATGGCTTTATTTTTTAATAAAAAACTATTTGGACAGTTGACACTTTCCAGAATAGCTTGCACTTCACTGTCAAAATCTCTTTAAAAAGAAAAAAAAAAAAAAAGAAGAAAAAAAAAAAGAGACAGAAAATGCTTCTCTGTGAAATTCCTATTTGCCGTATGCTCTACTCTGTGTAAGCCAAGATGACTCTATTAGTCTCCCCTCTTCCTGCAAGGATCGCTGTCTCCTGCTGACTTAGGTACAATAAGAAAGTTTTTATACAGTTTTACATAGTCTGCTCAGCAATCACATAATTACTGTTCTGCCCTCCGCTACATGAGAATATGTTGTTTTTGATAAGCTCTTCGTGTCTGCTGCCAAACCGAATGCAGCGTGCTTTATTATCAATTCCAGCCAAGTACACATTTCATCTTTCCAGTTCACTCACCAGCACCTTTTCTTTCAGTTTTGGTTCAGCAGCACCGCAGTTCCCCAGTCTGCCTTGCCACTTTGCATTCAGCTGTGTTTTCTGGCTCACAACTGTCACACTACGTCTCAAAGCCCGCGGTGAGAAAGAAGACTCCTCCTCCCTTTGCCCCCACCCCGGTCCTCCATGTCCCAGGTCACTGATTTGTCATCTCAAAGGAAACTTCTCTGCAAAGGCTCCGAGTTTGTTCTGCTGTCTGTCTGAATGTTATTTTCATTCACTTGCTGCGTTTTATTGGGGATGATGAATGATTCCTACTTTCCATACCCAAAGATGACTCGTCTGAGGAAAACAAACAAAAAGGAGCAGTAATAAAAACAGCAGAGTAGTCGAGTCTTTATTCAAATGTAGACTCAGATTTCCTGGGAAGTCTTTGCTAGCACAATAAAAGGACAGGCCCTGTTTCTTACAATTTGCCTTCTAAATGTAACACAGGAGACACAGAGATAAAAAAAAGAGACAGGGTAGAGCATGAGAGAACAAGAAACAATGAAAACATCTGTATTGGTACTGCTACATTAGCAGAGCTATATTCGGTTAGTGGGTCACGTAGTGATGAGCTGCATAAGCACAGGATTAGGGGCAGGGGTGGGAGGAGAGGGAGTTACTTGCCAGTAAGATAAGAAGACCTTGCACCTCTCTTTGGGTGAGGTTTAACTCTGCTAAACATATATGTCTTAAACTCATCTAAGTTCTTTATGCGAGCTTGTCTTTAAAGCTAATACACTTGGTAGGTGCATCTGTCTAATTATTAAGGTTTTAGTTTGAAAAAGGTGCTTTGGTTTCTTCTGTAGTCAGCCACGCTGCCAATTTTCTTAATTTTTAGAGGGCTTAAAATTAGGTAAAAAAATCTTACCTGTGTTACAGAGTCAGCCTGGTGAATTCTTCGGGAGCCCTCAGTGGGAGAGCTGGAGTAGCGCTTTCTAAATAGTAGAGCACACTGTCATTAATTTTGACTATTTTTTTTAACTTTTTCCCTTTCTATTTTTAAAAAACCTTAAGGAATGAAAAAATACTTAGAACTAAGATTAAATATGGTCCCTGACTCTCAAAGCGTAGCCAAGAACAACTGCCCCCCTTCTCCTTCCCCAAGTGGCCCAGGAGCACAATCGAGAGTTTTCGTGATCTAACCCAAACCCAATGGAAACCAGCTTGTCACCGCTAAAGCTAATGGAGATACTGTTTCGAAGTTATATGTAGAGATCTGGCCTCCAGTCACTGGCATTTATAGTAGGTTTATTGGCCAGTAAAGGGCGCCTGACGATTTTGTGCCTTCCTGCATTCGTGGGCCCCTTGTATTTTTCATAGTTATTGGAGCATTAGGTTTAATTGAACGTACAACTTAATCACTGGAAGCATCTCAGCCCAGAACGCGTGCTGTGCACTCACAGTTTGATGCATATGCAACTGCGCAACTTTGCAGGGATGTTACTTATCAGGGATGAGTGCTCCCTGCTGCTGAGGGAGGCAATTCTCACACCTCCTTCCATCCTCGTCCCAGTAAATCTGATCTTAGGACCTCTGAGTGATGACTGTCTGACTCAGATGTTCTTATTTTTCCTACAGATATTCACATTGCTCATGCAGAACGTATGTCCAATGTATACGAGGTCACCTCAGTCAAGATATTTACCAAGTAAGAAATAATAGTTGCAGATGAGTTTGTTTTTCACGCAGGAAAAATACAAAGTCCGTTTAAAAAACCTTTTGCCATATCATGAAGATTTGCTAGTGGAAGAGGAAAGTGCTATTGCACCTAGAAAGACCTTCCTGGACTTACTGAATTGGAGCTAGGCAGGGAAAATTATTCACCCCAAAAATAAAATCAGAAAGATATCTGTATCATTCAAGAACAGGGGAAAAATGTAGAGAAAGCAAGGGAATAGAAAATTTAACACACATAAAATACTTCTGTAGCTTGCACAGTTATTCATGAAGTCATACGATACAATTGCAAATGCATTTATTAATGCATGTTTCCTACTGTGTCTTCAAACCATATTCTGTTCTTTCACTGGGCTGACAGACATCAGTGGAGCCACGGAGGCTCAGCACTAATGCAGGGAAACATAGCTCTCTTACAAATGCAGGAGACATTTAACAGATTCTGCTAGAGCCAAGTTTAACATTTTCAAATATATTTTCCCTCTCGCATTTTCTCCTTCCCCCTCTCTCTTCCACGCATCCTGAGCTGCCACTGATCTTCCCAATCACGAGAAAATATGACATCCGAGCCAGGAAAACACAGTGTCTGCATTAATTTATTCTCCTCTCTGCATGGGAGTCAAGCCAAACTGAAGGGTTTCCAAAAGCCTCTCTCCCTCCCTTTCTTGTTTTTTTTTCCCTTGTTTCTTCCAGACAGTGAGTTTACAGAAACAGCTCAAAAAGCAATGGCTGAAAGGTTCCTGGAGCTGAACCTATTACTGCCAACTGATCATATTCACCTGAACAGAAGCTATAACCCTGATCTATGGTGTCAGCAATAAATATGTTAAGAACAAAAAAGTGTTGAAGAAAAAGGTTTAACACGGCTTGAAAATTTTTTGCCATCTGTCCACTGTGATAAGGTTATGTCCCTTAGAGCCAGTTGGCTCCACGTTACGACGGCTGTGATTAACATTAAATGAACAATTTGAGACCGCAGTTGCTGCATACTTGTGATTGCGGGGATTTAAAATTGTTCAAGCAAATCCTACATTCAATCAAAATATATTTATGTGGTGGGTCACTGCAGTTAAAAATACGCCTTCACTTCATCCTAATTACACAATTAATTTTCAAGTCCTAAATATTAAAACAGACATGCAATTAAAAATATATTCTCCTCAGAACTGCATTTTTTATTTCCGTAATTGCTGAAAACATTCCTACCATGGTGGATATTTTACCAAACTTTTGCTTATCACAAGCATCAACAAATGTTCAAATATCGTACTTTGCAATTAAAATAATGGAATAGTTTGGTTTGGAAAGGACCTTAAAAACCATGTAGTTCCAACCCCCTGCCATGAGCCAGGACATGCCCCACCAGCCCAGGGTGCCCAAAGCCCCATCCATCCTGGCCTTGGACACTGCCAGGGATCCAGGGCGGAACCATAGCTTCTCGGGGCACCCTGTGCCAGGGCCTCACCACCCTCATCATGGAGAATTTCTTCCTCAGATCTATAAGGTCTCCCCAGAGCCTTCTCTTCTACAGGCTGAACAACGACAACTCTCTCAGCCTGTCCTCCAGCTTTCTGATCATACTCGTGTCCTCCTCTGCACTCACTTGGACAGCTCAATGCCCTTCTTGTTTTGGGAACCCCAGAACTGGAGGCAGGACTCCAGGTGGGCCTCATGAGAGTGGAGTAGAGGGGGAGAATCACCTCCGTCTACCTGCTGATGATGCTGGTTTTGGGTGCAGCCTAGGACATGGTTGTCTTTCTGGGCTGCAAGGTCCTGTGTTGAGCTTTTCATCAACCAAGACCTCCAAGTCCTTCTCCTCAGGACTGCTCTCAATCCATTCTCCTCCCTGCCTGTAGCTGTGCTTGCGATTGCCCCAACTCATGGGCAGCTCCTTGCACTTGGCCTTGTTGAACTTCCTGAAAATATTTTTGAACTTTAAAAGCCCTGATTTGAATTTGAAGCAAATGAACTAATCACTTCTACTGTCATTTCAGTGTGATTTCCTATTCATATTTCTTAAAAAGGAAATTTCTAAACTCCCTGGCAGGGTTTAAATATTTATTCATTAGAAAAGTTTAAGCTGAAACTTCTGTCACTGGAAGAACAGCAGATGCATGCATTTATCTTTTCAAGAAGGTGATATTGAGGAACATTAAGCATCTGGCCTTTTATTTTACAACTTGTGTACATACATTTATTCAGTTGCATAAGAATTATGTGTGGAGTTGTGTGCTTATACTTGCACCTGGAATTTGCTCTGTACAGTTTTCTTCACCCTACAAGTTATTTTATATATATATTTTATATATATATATATATATAAAAAATTGTGCACAAGCTTTAATCTTTTTCTGCAAAGGTATGCCTATTCTTAAGAAATTATTCTGTTGGTTAATTACTGACTTACTGACTTGTCCAATAAAGATCAGTAAAAATATAAAATTTTGTGTCTTTGTCCATGACAATAATGGAAATAATATTGAGAGCTTTAGGAAAACACAACCTATTCTTCTCTGTGACCAAATGTGACATGAAGGGAAATTCACCTGGATGCTAATGATGTCTATTATATGTTCTAGGAAAGGGACCAGAGAAAGCAAGCTGCTCACTCGGTGAAGCATTATCACTACTGGCATTGTGACACCTTCGATAAAAACAGCAGCAGCATCACTATAAAATCTTCTTTAAAATCACCAAGTTTATATCAGCAGTTAGCAGGAGAAAGTCAGAGACATTCATCTTGCAGGACCTTGCTGGCAGTTCTGATTTCCTCTGAAAGGTTTTAATTGAGGTCATCAGGTGCCATGAAATTTAGCATAAATACAGTTTAGGGGAATTCAGCTCTGTTTAAGAATTACACAGTTAGCAGGATTGACTGGGGCCCTTTTGGCCCTGCCAGACCTTTGGTTCATTCAGGGGCTTAGCAAAGTTAGACACAATAACGTTGCTCCGTAATTGATGGCAAAATGGTCTTCATCCTAAATCAGCTCATCAATTAAATGTGACTCCTACAATCTTGAGGAAGGTCTGCCTGCCTAGCATGTAAGACTTGGGTTTGTGGATCCAACATTCCTCTCTTCTCTGCCACTACCTCTGCAGCTTTAGATAAGCTCCTGAACTTGTTGCTGTCTCCATTTCCTGAGCTGTTAAACAGGAATAATCATGCTTCACTTGTCCATTTATATCATAAGTTGGTTTTGAGTGAATATCACTTACTGCATTGATATTCAGTATATAGAACAAGTTGGTAGCAATGGCACATAGGAGAGGTGGTGGAGACAGGACGGGGAGGAGCATTGTTCATAAAGACTGTCACTCCCAGACGATGAAAAACAGAGCAATGTTCCCTGCTTGAAGGACTTGAAAGTCAATAAAGCACGAACAGGAGACAACTGCACTCAGGATTACAGTCTTGGATGATTTTTTGTTCCTAGGTGCTAGGTGAAGTGTCAGATCTCTGACCATGACTGTTGGAGGAACACACTTGAACAGACGGATATTCAGCAATGAACTCTTATTTCAGCAGAGCTCAGAAGCTCTTCTAACTTAATTGTGTTTCAAGTCAATATGTGGAGTGTGAAAGCTGGTTGAGTTGCAAGATGATAGCACAGGATAAAAAGCCTCTTGTTCGAGGGACTTTTGTTTCTTTACCCTAAAACTGGGGATCATCTTCACTGAAGTGAAAATGTTAATAAAATATTCCCAAAATCATAAGCTCCTCCAAAGCATCTTGGTAAACTATATTATTCTAGCAGCAAATCCTCAATATACTGAGTAATAAAATTCATTATGCCTGCAAATGACTGTGGGATGGATTCCTGTAATTCCCTGGGCTAGGAAAGGAAGGGGGCAGGGGATGGTGGTTCTCGCTGAAGCTGAGAAGTTCTCAACTACAATAAAACATCTTATGCATCAAAAAAACCCAACCTTTTTTCCTATATGTAACAGTGATAAGGACTAGACTAGAACCAACAAGAATTGAGAAACCAGGGCTTAAACTCTGTTTTTAATACACTATTTGGGCATCATCCTGACTTTGCATCTGTTGGGGGAAACTGAAAACGTAACCCAGCCTTGCAAATTTCAAAAGTGTAGTGATTCTACTCAGTACATAACAGAATTACAACAGAGCATTAACATCTCTAAACTCAGGGTCTGAGAACAGCAAAGAAAAATTGAAGCTGCATTTTCTGCATCACAGCTAAGTAGAAAGATCACAGAAATCTCCATGGTCTTCACACCACGGAGAGAGGTGTTGAAGTATTGCAGACATGTAGTTTATTTCATTTTAAAAATGTAATTTTCTTGGAATTTCATTCCAGGTTAGTATCAAGTTGTATATATTTTGCCACTTCCTTCCTCTCTCTCCCACTGTAAAAAAAAAATCCCCAATCATGTGTTCAACACATTTCAGAGCTGTTGCTTCCCTGAGCAAAGACTGTCCATTCACGGAAGATGATGATAGTACATACATCTCCCTATATCCTTACTTATGAATGAGAATACCTACTGTTTTTCCACTTCCAAACCCAACTTCTTTGCATGAAAAAAGAGCATTTTTTTATTCCATAGAAAGAACTGTGGCAAAAGATAGAAAGGTCTGGGGAAATTTGTTGCTTCCTGTGCAAGAGTATCTGGAGTCAGATGGTTTTTGCTTGGTCCTTCTTGGACCATCAGTACCTCTGCGTGGTGGCTTGGAAATCAGGAGCTACCCAGCAAGGTGTGCAAGGCTAAAAAGCCTGCAGCTCTCCAGAAAACCTAATTCTTCATTAGTCCTGTAATTAGTACAGCCACAGACAGATTTTAATATCTTGATGGGGAATATTACCACAACTTTTGTTTCCTAAACACAGTTGTGGAATTTCATGAGGAATCCGTCACCTGTTGTGTTCTAATAAGCCTATTGTAAGTAAATCGAACTTTTTTGCGTGCTTTACAAATTTCAAAGTAAAAGAGTGCTAGGCTCTGGCCAGGTCTGATTTTATTTTATGAAGACTCATAGTCCAATCTCTCTCTCAAAAGCACCTAGTGAAAGAATGAAAAAATCTCACAAAAGATAAAAACCAGCGGGACTTCCAGACAAATAATTTCTGATCAGCCGATGCAGAAGCCTCTCAGTTTAGCAAGAACCAAAGGATCTCTAAACTGTGTGAATCTACAGATCAAGCTTTGGAAAACTGCAGAGTTTTGAGGGATCCCACTTTAACCAAGCCAAAATGGAGGCTATTGCAAGCTCTGTGTCTTGGCACAATGGTGTCTTTACCTAACAAACTCTGTAGGTGACAATCGTGAGACCCTGGGGGAACTTGTCAACAGTGCTAGGAGCAGTCTTAAAACAAGGTGCAAATACAAAGCTCTGCTCCAGAGGTTCCTCTCTAAGGTATCACTCTTTCTGTCGTGACCAGCAGGTCAAGGGAGGTGATTGTTCCCCTCTACTCTGCCCTTGTGAGACCCCACTTCAAGTCCTGCATCCAGCTCTGGGGCCTTCAGCACAAGAAAGATGTGAACCTGTTGGAGGGAGCCCAGAGGAGGGCCACAAAGATGATCAGAGAGCTGGAGCACATCTCCTGTGAAGAAAGGCTGAGAGATCTCGGGGTGTTCAGCCTGGAGAAGAGAAGGCTCCAGGGCAACCTCACTGTGGCCTTTCAATACTTAAGGGGGTCTTCTAAAAAGGATGGAGAGGGATTCTTTACTTGGGCACATAATGATAGGACAAGGGGCAATGATTTTAAACTGAAAGAGGGGAGATTTAGATTAGACATTATGAAGAAATTCTTCCCTGTGAGGGTGCTGAGGCCCTGGCACAGGGTGCCCAGAGAAACTGGTGAGGCCCCATCCCTGAAAATGTTCAAGGCCAGGTTGGATGGGGCCCTGGCCAACCTGATCTAGAGGGTGGCATCCCTGCCTGTGGCAGTGCGGTTGGAACCAGATGATCTTTTAAGATGCCTTCCAACCCAAGCCATTCTATGATTCTATTCTATGATTTTTTCTTTGTGGTTTAGTGATTCACTAAACCAGATGGAGCCAAGATCTCACCTTTCTTCTTCATACCCTGTAGAGGAGCATGAGAAACCTGTGACACGTCTTTTCTCTCTTTCATGGGCAGATAATATATGCTGCAATCTAAACCCTAAAGAATGACAATGCCTCACCTAGGTGGATACCATGCGCACAGAGGTTGGTTAGAGAGATTCCTCTCCTGACATTACATTTTTCCAAGGATACTGCCCTGGCACAGTACTCATTCACATGAAGACCACCCAGTGCACAGGAGATATTTTTTCCATTTTAAATTCACTTTGTATTTTAGCTTTCACCCCTACTGAACTTCTCTGGACCATTGTCACAGGTGTTTTGAGAATGACTTTATTTCCAGATGTATATATAGTTTTCATTTGAGAACAACTACCAAAGAAAAAAAAAGTTTTGTTCAAAATTTGTCTCTTAAATTTTTTTGCACTAAGGTTTTGAAAAATGCCTTTGCTGTTTCCCTCATGTGAAAGAAGTGAAAATATTCTTTACCCTGCAAAAAGACATACAGAAAAGCCCTAACTTCTATCAGTAGCCTAGGAAGATATCTGAAACAAGGTTCTTATCAGTTAACAGTTTTATTTTAAAGTTCCAGTCTCAAATCAATAATCAAAAAATGACAAATTTCTTTCATTACATGTTTTTAAATTCCAGAATACTTTTTCATATTAAATTGAATTAAAATTGAAAAAAGAAGTCTAATTTATCTCACAGCAGTTTTGTCTTTTAATATTTCCAAGTTGAATTACCCATCCTCACTTCAGATTGACAAAGGAGAACTTCATCCCAGAAAATCTGTCTGAAAACATCTTCAAAATCTGCTTCTGTCCACAAAGTTATCAAAGCTTTGGTAAATGAAGAGCAAAAATACACACTCACTCACAAACATCACTGAGTATGTACATCTGTAAGTAGGTACGTATATCCTAGATGTCTTTAAAAAAGGAGATGTCTGGCAGGGCGTGGCTTACTTTCTTAGTAGTGTTATCAGACATAGTGAACTAATTCAAATCTTTTTTTTTTTTCTCACACAGCTCTAAACAAAGCTCTCTCAGCTTATAGAAAATGTTCCCCCTGCCTTCAGCAGAGTTTTGAACTCAAACCTTGAAATACACGGAAGTAGACATGTTGCTGGTATGGGTATCCCTGCTGTACGCCAGGTCTGGAAGGTGCTCTGTATAGGCTGGGCTTTGAGGACGGAGCTGTGAATGAAGTCTGTTTGCCCTTGTCCAAACACTCAGAGAAGACTGCAGCCTTCCTCTGAAACAAATAACAAATTTATACAAAAATTGCCATCTATCTGAAAGATGCCAATAAATGGGAAAGGAACGTAGCATTGAACGTCACAATAAAAATAAATACAATTCAATAAGCAATATATCAGAAGAGATAATTACACATACCCCCAAGGCAAGCAGAATTTAGCAAAAAGTCTATTTGATACTATTCATAGCATTGCTTGGAGGGCTCTGTGAAATAGCCATAAATCCCCTGTTTTCCTGGCAGATGGAAATAAAGCCAAAATGATGCATCTGTTAGCCTCAAAATACGTCCACTGATATTCAGCAGAAATGTGAGATAACGACCCCAAATTCTATATCCACCAGGGAGATTCAGTGCGCTCTGTGCTTAGTTTTCAGTGCTTAGTCATGTAGGTTTCCTTGTGCTATCTGCAGCCACTGTTAATCTGACATGATGAATTGCCTTCTCAGGTCTCAGCAAGGATAATTATTCTCCGAGCAACTCACACAACCGACCTCATAGCGCACAGACAAAATGCAAAAGTCAGAAGAGCTTGGGGCACGGGGTGGGGAGGAACGTGTGTGTGTGAAGAAAAAAAGAAGCTGAAGAAAAAAAACCCACCCAAACAACAAGAACTTCAGACTGCTTAGGCTCGACAGGTGACTGAACTCAAACCGAGCAGATAAAATCCTCCCTGGAGCACCGCAAAGCTACAGATGTAAATACTGGCTGGTTGTCCTCTTCCTGAGGCGGTGAGGACTTGTTCCCCCTGCTAGGATGCAGACCTCTTGTGCCACCAAAGATACATTTCCCATCCACCAAAACCATCACGAGTGCGGGGCAGACAGACTTTTACATCTCAGCCTGCTAGACGGTGGTTGTGATAAAAAGGATAAATGGGACTTGCTGAGCCTCTTGATTTCAAGTGAAACGGCTTCCCTTCCTCAGCTGAGCCAGCTAACAGGCAGTGCTGGTGTTCACAGCGTGGAGGTGACAAACCTGAAGCCAGCCTAAGAGAAGGAGTGAAAAGGAGAAAACCCATCACGGTCAGGGAGAGATAACAGCACTGTTATTGATTTTTGTTGGTTTTTTTGTTTTAGTGGTGTGGGGTTTTTTTTGGAAAACAGTTCAGATAGTGTGACAGGACAGTAATGTAAAACCAACACGCAGATAGATAAGCAGAGGCATTAAAGCAGACTGCATTTTCACTTTCATTTTCCTTAAATGTATCGATAGGTTTTAATGGCTCAAAAATATCTAAAAACTCTCCAGTTAAGCAACTTTTGAATTTCTGAGGCCCAGTATGTGCCAAATATCCCTGTTCACCTCACTCATTAATACCTGTACAAGAGTTCACCGAGCACCTCTGACACTGAAATTGCCCCCATTTACAAAATACCACTTTATCACTGATAAAAAGCTCAGCCTACGAACTTATATAAACATGATATGGGCAAGAAAAAGTGTAGAAGTAATAATAGATTTTATCTCCATCATCAGGGACAAAGAGGTATAGAAATGCTAAGTGATTTTCTTAGTCTGTAGAAGAGTTGAGACCGAAACACATCAACATCCTCTCTGAACCACCAGGGTTCATGACACGTGTTAACTGGAAGGGATGGGGAAATGCACTGAAATGGATGGACACGCTAGAGATCTGGAAGGCACAGGGCTTGGCTTGTGAAAGGATTAAGTTGATAACTTTTGTTACTTTGCCATAACTGAGGGAGAGTTAGCTCTCTTGAGCCTTTGAGAGTCTGCAGCTAAGAAGGTTATAAACCTGCTCTTTCCTGGAGGGTAAGTGGAAAAACAGGATTCAGTCAATAAGAAGTTATCGGCTGAAATCTTGCTTTGCGGACTAAATGATCTGCAGACACATTTCTTTAGCAATCTACATGAATTTCTGATCTTCAAAATGTTTTAAGCCAAAAGCAAACACCTTCAGCCTGTCCCTTTTCACTTCTCCACTCGCCACCTCCTCACAATCATTTTTGTAGGAGTCCTTTGTATTTTCCTTCATTTCCTTCAGGTTTTGATTAGTCTGTATTCTCCATACCCATACGGCAGCTACATCATTATTGCTTGGAATAAATATAATGCAAGCTGCTGCTGTGCTTTTTTTTCTGCATGCAATATGAAACTGAGACATATGCAACATGTCTAAAGCAGCTAATTCTTTGTAAGGAGCTGCAAAAGATAATGATGCAAAAGAAATATTGGGTTCTTGCTCTCGCCTACACATTCATGCTACCAAAAAATTCATAGCAACAATTTTAGCAGAGCCAGGTCTCCAATAAATGTTTTTTAAAGCACATAAGTGTACCAGGATTAAATGCTCACACTTTACACACACAGATAGGTTAAAGGTTCATAGAACAGATTAAGCACTATAGAAGATTCACAAAATATTGAAGGGGATATTAATACTTTACATACTTCTGTTCTTCAGACCTTTTTTTTTTCCCCACTGAAACACATTATGTCTTCTTTCAGTTCTCAGAGCATTCCAGTCTTTGTGTTGTCTACAGGAGATCTGGCTGCTCGGGAGGCTATTTGTCTTACACTTGATTTGATCTCCTTTTCTTATTTTACTCCCATCACCTCTCTTACTCTCCTTTTGCATCCACTACAGAATATATTTTTGTCATAGGCCACAAGGAAAATGTGATGATAAGCATTTGATTACTGACATCTCTCTAGCAATAATGCTTTTAGTGTGAAGTATTTATTAGAAGGAAATGAAAGATCCAGCATTTTTGAGGAACGCTAGCCAGCTTTCAAGATTAACTGACAAGAAAATATATTGTACACTACTAATGGGAGATGTGTCCTATACTGCTGCTATTGAATCTGCCACGCAAAATAATGAAATATTCCACAAAACATGTCTACAAGGTAATTTATACAGAACCAACACTTGTCATGCTGTTGGTCGTGAGTGACCTATGCTGTTCTGTTGTGCTCCACAACCTCATTAGTTATAGTGGCTATGGGGAGCTCTATGGACAGGTGTCCTGGGACTCTGTGATGAAGAGGAAAACGACCATAAAGTCAGACCCATGCTGACTGCTGTATAAGGCTATTACAGGGCACATTTTTGAAGTTCCAGTAAAAGTTCTATAGAGATTGTCATAGTTAGCACACAACCCCACCTTCAAATGCTGGTCCTAGCCAGGACATGAAGGGAAACAACCCATATCTCATCTCATAAGCTGATCAGCTCCATGTCTGCAGCATTAGGGAAGGACAAAAACAGAACTGTTCATGGGATTTGACAGCATATCACCCCCCTTCCCCTTCCAGGTGGGAACTGAGTGGGTACAGCCATGCTCTTCTTCAGATTATATCCCTACTTCAATGTCAACACTAGAAATGGCTTGCTCCACGAAAAAGAATATCTGAGGTAAAAGACCTTGCCTCTCTTATAGAAGTACTCTCTCACTCTCTTCTTTTCCCCCTGTCTTATGTTGAATGGTAAAGGGAGGACGTGATAAACTGAAGATAGTGATGGGGACCCTATCTGCATGACTGGTATTATGTCACTTCACAACGGATCATGTAAAGCACCCGCCACTACGAACAGGAAAGAGCAGGGGATGATTTTTCCCTCTGTGGAAAAACAGCATCTGAGCACTAAACAGGGGATTTCTAAATCTAGTTCTAACTTTTCAAGCTACTCTCCATTTATTTATCACTCTAGGCTTTGTGCTCATCGTCTGCCAAACTACGCTAAGTCAATACATGTGTATGGTGTATTGAGATGAAGGATGTGGAAATTCTACCAGGAAGAAAGCTTTGAAAATGTGGAAATAGAACTAAATCAAAATAACCTTTAAGTTATCATTAGAGAAGTACAGGATCAAATGTAAAGATTATGAAAATATTTCTGATAATATGGTTGACTGAACAATTGCAATAAATAAAAGCTTCCCTCTCATCTGTTAGCACTTTGGCAAACAACTTGAAAAAGAAAAAAGAAACACTGATCAAAGTACATGTGTAACTAATTACCTGATTTTCTGTCCTTCCTCCCCTCTGCGCACGCATTAATGATGAACATGGAATACGGGAGTGAGAGCAGATCAAAAGAACATTACCTGAATGTGCATGAATCTCTTACACCCACCCCCTCTCTTTCCTCCCAATACTCAATTTTCTTCTCTTTTCTGCTTTTAGATGATATTTCACATCTGTTATTCTTTTTTGTCTGTTTTTGGTTTGACAGGACTGCATTGCACATATTGGGGACATGACCAATGATTATTTGAAAGTGTCACATTCACCTGATTTTAGTTATCTGAGCTTGCAAAATTTAACCGAGATTAAGTTTTCTGTTAAATTTCAAGTCAAGACTTGTATCTCACTTTGAATCTGGCAGCCTAGTGAGCTTAGGAGATATTGGAATGACTTTCTGATCCTGTGTGGGTTTTTTTCTTCCCTTCATGCAAGCAGAAGCACTCTCATGAGAATATCCATCTTTATGACAATGCCTCTATCTTTTCATGGAACGCTGTGAAAGAACAGCTTTTCTTGTGGGATTTCAGCTGCTTTCAAACTGTAATCAACAACAATCCACTTCCCCACCAAAAGCTCCCACAAAATATATAATAGGAAAATGCATTTAGTACATATTCCTTAACTTTATGATGGAAATCACATAAAAGCTAGCTTGCTGACCAACATCAGAATATGTTCACCTGGTTTGTTTTAATTTTTGTTGGCATTTTTCCTCCCTCAGACAGATCAGATGGTCTTTCAGGCAGCACAGTATAGACAGGTCACAAGCTAAAGACCATTCACCCACATATTTCTGGCAACAAAGGTGGGGAAGGGTCTGGAGGGGAAGGCGTATGAGGAGAGGCTGAAGGCCCTGGGCTTGTTCAGCCTGGAGAAGAGGAGGCTGAGGGCAGAGCTCATGGTGGCCTACAGTTTCCTCCCGAGGGGGAGCCAAAGGGCAGGCGCTGATCTCCTCCCTCTGGTGCCCAGCGACAGAACCCCAGGGAACGGCCTGGAGCTGCCCCAGGGGAGGGTTAGGGTGGAGATCAGGAGAAAGTTCTTCCCCCAGAGGGTGGTGGGGGCCTGGCACAGGCTCCCCAGGGCAGTGGTCACCGCCCTAAGCTGGGCTGAGTTCAAGCAGCGTCTGGCCAACGCTCTCAGTCATCTGCTATGATAGGGCTGGGCCTGTGTGGAGCCAGGAGCTGGACTCGATGAGCCTTACGGGTCCCTTCCAGTGTGGGATATTCTATCGTTCTAAAGATATTTAAAATACTTCTGTGTGCTCTGAACCTAAGGTGCCTACCCATTTTTTTTCAGTCTATACATCATCTTTCCTAGACTCCTCATAACACTGTTACTGTTTGGTAGATTTAGCGTTTACAAGCACAGATTTGTGCTTTGGTGTTACTGCATAGTGCCTCTTTGTTCCCGTTAATGTTAGCACTATTGCTCTAATACATTTGTTTCAACCACTGAGCTTCCTTGTGACAGAGGACCCGGGTTGGGTTGCCTCTATTAACTAAGAATAACTGTCAATGAAATTACATCCTAAAGGCCTCTTTCATTAGTTTCTTTTGAACTTTTGAATGCTTTCCCAGGGATTTGATTGCTTTTAGACTGGCACTTCCTAACGAGGCTTTTGATGTAAACTTTCATGCCACTGTTACTATGACAATAGTGTAATGCTGCAGCAGCATTAATTGGAATTTTGATTATTTCTTTGGCTCAGAAGACTCTATGTTTAATAACTGGTTCAACTGTGCTTCAGATCAATGCTGCAAGGCAAAGCTGAAATCTTTATTCCCAGTAATTTTTGAATTAGCAGAGCCGCTGAAGAGAAAGAAATGGAAAATGGAAGTGGCATCGTAATATCAACACAACCAGTATTCTTCGCAATGTTTATATGATTCATGACAATTAGTGCACGCATACAAAAGTTATAAATTTTCTTCCATGCTAGGAAATTACTATGTAGTTTTACGTATTCTTCTACCTAAATTAACTTCGGTTCAGGTGGTGGACATGGTGAAAAAGGATGATTCTCAATTCCTTATAAGAAAGTGTAATGTATGCATGTTTGATCTGGAGTGGACTGGAGGAACTTTGCAGAAGCACCAGTTGCCACCTCTCCCAGCCACTGATACTCAGAATTTCAAGGTTCAGCATACAACAAAGCAAATCAAAAAAGTTTAATGAGAAATATATAAATTTTCCTTTTCCAGCTTCGCATCAAATCCCCAGTTAGATTTTGCCAAGAGACAGAAAGGAGTAATACTGGTAAAATAATTAATCTGACTCATGTTTTTTTCACCAAAATTAATCTCTAGTGATAATTCCCAATAATTTGTTATTTTATGACTACGTGTGTGTGTGTGTGTGTATAAATACATATATGGATATACATCTCTCTCTACTGAAACTGACCTGCACATCTTTTAAGCCAAATTCAATATAATTTTAAGCATAGTGCTTTTCCTTCTGTTTTTTCATTTATATTTCCAGGTTCCAGTCAACATCCTGTTAGAAAATTGAGTCTCATTCCTGGAAGTGGAATGCAGTGGGATGAGAAAGAAGGGATTTCCCCTATGTCCTGGTTTCAGCTGAAAGAGAGTTAATTTCCTTCACAGCAGCCGGCATGGGGCTGTGTTTTGGGTTTGTGCTGGAAGCAGCGCTGATAGTGCAGAGATGTTTTTGCTGTTGCTGAGCGGTGCTCACAGAGCCAAGGCCTTTGCTGCTTCTCGCACCGCCCCGCCGGCGGGATGGCTGGGGGTGTGCGGGGAGTTGGGAGGGGACAGACAGGGCAGCTGACCCCAGTGACCAAAGGGACATTCCATACCATATGGCGTCATGCTCAGTTTGTAAGGGGCTGGGGGGAAGAGGAAGGGGGGGCAGCGGCGTTCGGAGTGATGGCGTTTGCCTTCCCCAGTAACCGTTACGCGTGACGGAGCCCTGCTGTCCTGGGGATGGCTGAACCCTGCCTGCCGTGGGCAGTGGGGAATGGATTCCTGGTTTTGCTTTGCTTGTGCACGTGGCTTTTGCTTCACTGATTAAACTGTTGTGTCTGAACCCATGAGTTTGCTCACTTTCGCTCTTCCGATTCTCTCCCCCTTTTCCGATGGGAGGGACTGAGCAAGCGTCTGCGTGGTGCCCAGCTGCCAGCTGGGGTAAAACCACAGCTAGAGATTTCTAGATAAATTGTGCAGGTTGCCTTTACTTTTTTGTTTGTTTTTTTTGGTTTTTTTGTTAGGTACTGTTAAAACTTGGAGAATCTCCCAGGAAAATTCTTACATTTTGGAGATTTTTCTTCCTTCATGAAGAGAACATGCTGTCAGGAGAAAACCACACCTATTTGTGTCATGTCTAGCAATATAACGTACATATCTCCATAGACACCAAGGTTGATGAGCTAGATAGCCTGTTTATCCAAATCATTGAGTCAGCCTATTTGCACCATCACAGTAGAATGCTGTTTTTTGGCTTCCTTACAGAGACATAAAAACAGTCATCTAAACTATCAAAGAAATAATCACTATTCTTTTCAGGCTTTTTTACCCACAATTAAAAAGCTTTTAGCAGTCTAGTTCCCAGAACTTACTGATGTCAGTGTAACCAATAAAACAAACCACAAGTTACACTTAGAATATTATAAAGTCTTCTACCTCCTAAGCAAAATCCAAACACATGGGATTATTTTTTTTTTTTATTTCTACTGCAAAACTCATTCCCATATTATTGCAGACATGTAGGAATGCAAAATCAATGGGAACTGTCTTGAGCAGTTTGATCAATGACCACCCCCACCCATTTCAGCCTGGACATCCATCTCCTGTTGTTCTGCAGACAGTTTACATATTAATAATGAAGCATAAAACCAAGTTAGTGGTAACATATGAGCGGGGGAGATGCAAAGCTGAACGTCTCACATTACGGGTGCTGTACACTAGCAATCCATCAGGCTGGTTTACCCTGCAACATTTGTATAGTTTCTTGTGTCTCCTCAGAAACACCCACAAATATAGAAATACAGCTGCTTGCCTCTATTTTATTTACGAAATTGAAAACACTGGCCTTTTAAAGTGCAAGTGAAATTGGCCTGATTTTCCCATCAGTCATGCAAGTAAATCAGAAGTCACTATATTGAATCTAGAATCTGTAGTGATTTACATTGGTTATTAAAAGTAATTTTTCTATGTCAAATCCAAGACAGCATTTACTTCCTTTTTTTTTTTAATTTTATTTTTTAGGTTTTTCCCCAAAATACAGAAACAACAATACTACAAGGAAGAAGGTGGATTATTCAGGGTGGTAAGGTAAATAACCTTCTGGGATCACCTGTATCAGTTATAGCAATTTGATATGACCTCAGCTGGTCAATAATTTTTAAATTTATCCGGTGAAGTCTCAGGCCATTTTAGCTACATGGACAGCTATTTCACTTCAATCATTGATGGTGAATAATTTCAAAGTCCTTTCTTCCTCAATCCCATTCTTGGAAGAATGTCTAGAAACTGTAAGAGTGGAACTATTTTTTTTCTTCTTAAAGACAGAGAGAAGCTACCAATCTGTGACTCCTTAACTCCAATGTTATATCTTGTGTTCACACATCAGCTGTTCATTTTGGCTATCAACTTTACAAGTTTTTCAAGCAAGGCCACATGCATCAAGCCTTTCTCTAAAGCAGCTGACACACTGTCACTGCACAGGCAGATGCTAATGAAGACAAGAATAAAACATTTAAAATTTCAGCATTTCACCTCCAATATCAAAATTAGAAGTAGGAAAACAGAAAAGGTCACTAACAACAACAATTTGTGTTAAAAAGTCTTTCAGAAGAGCTACTCAAACAATTTCATTCTTTTTTATATACACAATTTATATGAAATATCAGGGATGAAGTCTTTAGCAAAAGAGAGAAAATCTGTCCAGTGGCACATTAAAATAAAATACTTAGATGTGGCCACTCTCTGCATATTCCAGCATCTGCTAAGACTACATTTTTTACTGAATAAGAAATGGTTGTCACAGTAAGAATATTTCAGGTTACAAAGTAAAAATAGCAGGGATACCTTTCCGGTTCTCTCCACATCAACACATTATTTTAACTCAGTTATAAATATTTTACTCTTTTTTCCTTGGGAGTCCCTAAAGATTTCCTGGAAACCTACAGTTTTGGACCAATGTGGGGGAGGGGGGGCGAGGAGCAAAAAAAAGACGGCTGGCATTTTCTTCATATCTGCATTTTTCATTCATATCCACTCAAATGAATTTGCCTTGCATTTTCATCTTCCTGGCAAAGCTAATAAACTGTAGTCAGAAATCGTAAGTGAATCAGACTGCATTAAACATATGCAAACAGCCAGGATGGGCAGGCATCAAGAGTCCTTGTGACACTTTGCTTGTGCAATGCTATGGCAGTAGCAAGAAAGAGCAGCCCACGCTGTACAACCCAATAAAGGACATAATCTACTCAAACCAGTGAACTGATACTTCGTAAAAAGACTGAAATGCAAATTGTGATTATTTAGGGGATTACGTACAGATTTAGGTTTAGTGATCATGGTGGCCTCCCTATTTGGTAATGCAGGGTGAATATCATTAGTGAAATTAACCGTCAAATATAAAGGTCATCTTAATAACTGCAAAGAAGACTTTTTGACAAGATTAGTTGCCTTGCATAACCTGTGTGGGAGATTCACCATCCCATCTGCTCACTGTACTCACTGGTCATTTGGTTTCTCGACCCACCACTGCATTCCCACCACATTCAATATCTGCTGGCCATCTTAATGTCTTGGTTTGCCTGCAAGATGAAATGCTGGTAAACTGCGTGATTGTTTCCTGTATACACTGATTTTTCCCTAAAGGTTTAGTAACGATTGTCAAATATAAACTGAATTTAACTGATGAGGCTTTCAGAAAAACGTAAGAAAGGAAAAATAAGTAGAAAGATGACGAAGGCTTTCATTTCTACATTACCCTGCAGCTTCTGCTAATGGTCCCATTCAGTGGTAGATATGAACAGTTTGGCTACTTCCCCTGCCTTTTTTTAATGGCTTTGAACCAGAAAGTTTGGAAACAGGCAATTTCTGTTTAATTTGATTGTAAGAGAATAATATAGCCACGAAACACATGAATATTTCAACTGTCTATTTAATCTTGTCATGATTTAGCCCTGGCCTACAACTAAGCACCACGCAGCCACTCACTCACTCCCCCCTATCAGCAAGGGTGAGAGAATCAGAAGAGTGAAAGTGAGAAAACTCGTGGGTTCAGACACAACAGTTTAATCAGTGAAGCAAAAGCCGCGTGCACAAGCAAAGCAAAACCAGGAATCCATTCCCCACTGCCCACGGCAGGCAGGGGTTCAGCCATCCCCAGGACAGCAGGGCTCCGTCACAGTTACTTGGGAACACAAACACCATCACTTCAAATGATGAACCCCCTCCATCTAATCCCACCAGCACTACAATAGTCCTTCCTCTTCTCTAAACCCCTTATAAGTTGTGCATGATGCCATAAGCTACGGAACATCCTTTTGGTCAGTTGTGGTCAGTTGTCCCAGCTGTGTCCCCTCCCAACTCCTCGTGCACCCCCAGCCATCCCGCTGGTGGGGTGGTGTGAGGGGCAGGAAAGACCTTGGCTCTCTGTAAGCACTGCTCAGCAACAGCAAACACCATATAACAAAATGATCTCTCTATTGTCAACACTGTTTCCAGCACAAACCCGAAACACAGCCCCATACTAACTACTATGAAGAAAATTAACTCTCAGTTGAAACCAGGACAAATCTTTATAAGGCCCTTTGTCAAGCATTTATACAGGTTGGCAGAAAACAGTCACGTGTAGCATCGCTTGAAAATTCATGCCTGATTTGATTTGCATTTTACCTGCGGGCATGAAAAGTCTGCGCTGTCTGCATACTGGAACTGGGTTGGAGGATTTCAAGTTTAAAACAAAATTTAAAAGAAAGAAAAACCCCAAACCCTTCATTCCAAAAGGAAGAGAGGAAAAAAAGCCCATGTTGAGAATAGAAAGATGTCAAGGTTTCAAATTTTTTTGTGAAGTACAAAGTTTGTACTTTGTGAAGTTTGTAGAGAAACTGTATAGAAACTAATTCTCTGTGAAGATTAAAGAAATATTGTTTTGTTATTTTTGGTTAAATATCTTGAGTTACTGGTATTCCATCTCATAATGGATGTTTTAAATGGCTCCAGGCTGATTGGTGAAGAGCGGCTTTGCTCAGAGCTGGGTCTCCCCAGCACATGCTGCTCAAATCGTGCTTCATAGCACTTCACACAGGTTAGGGGTGCTTTTGTAGCACTAAGACATCACTTCTGTTGTTGCTTAACAAGAACAAGGTTCAAATACCCATTATCAAAATTAAATGTAACTGGAAACAGTTACTGGTTTTAAATCTTTGAATATATAAATCATATCATGACACTGAAGGTATTCTCTTCACAATTGGCTTCAGAAGTAAGTCTCCTAGGTAATTAAACAGAGGCACAATTGTTGAGAAGTCCTAATGCAATACTCACCAAAGTTGGTGGTTTCATGAGACTGTGCATCAAAAAAGGTTAAGGCCACCATTAACAAATATCTATGAGTGGTCAACAAGATCACTGGCCAATTAACAGAGAAGACCGTTCCAGATTCACTCACCTATCTCCACAGCAATGTGGATTTTCAGCTGACCTTCCTGGATTTTTTTTTTTTTTATTTGGAAAATTAACTGGGAAAGCTAAGTAGAAGTTATGGTGGGTTTTTTTTTTATTCCTGTCAGAGTGCCTTAACTGGCATTTTCTATGGTATTTTGGCTTTTCTTGTCAAAACCATATGTCCCTACCTGAGGAAAAAAAAAAAAAAAAGCATAATTAAATGGATAATTAAAAGTAATGGGTTTATAATCATTACACAAAGTGATGTGAATATGTCAAAACCTCAGCAGAATCTGACTTTTATCTTCATTAAAAGTAAGATGAAAGATTCTATGTTCAGAGATGTTCTGCATCCCTGAGCCTTAATAATTCTGTGAAATATCATGGAACAGAATTATAGTGAGAACACTGTTTCCTCACACTACACTTACATATAAAAGAAAAAAAAAATCATCTGCTTGTAGTTTGGTCTTCTCTTTTCACTTAATTCAATCCAAAGGTAGTCCTTCCTTTCTGCGAGAAAGGTCTGTGACACCCAAATAAGTCCCACCATACTTTAATATATTAACCTCTTGCTATTTTGCTCATAGGTAACATCAGTAATGTTATGTTGAGCACATACGAGGCACACTTCAAAGAGAAAAATGGAGTATGCAGGAAATAGCTAGCTTGTGAGCCTAAATTCAGCTATATGAAAGACATAAGATACAAGAATTACCAGTAAGAGAAGAGAGTACAAAACATCTAGAAATATATTAAAGACAATCGAAGTGGACTCGTAAAAAAGGGATTGCAGAGGAGAAAGGTACTAAATCCGCTCAACGTGTTCATTTTCAAATTATTACAAGTGAGAAATCACTTATTAAAATTGTTTAAATTTCAGGAAAACACATACTACAAGATTTACACATTGCAGAAAGGAAATACAAATACAGAAATTTACCAAATGGACTAAAGCCATAAGAAGTGAAGGTGGGGAAAAACAAATATAATTAAAACAATGTATAAATAAAATGTACAAGAAACCTTTGAGTTCAGTCCTGTGCAATTTGTTCTTGAAGACTGGGGGTTTTTTTGGTCAGAGATTCTTAAACCTTTTAGTATTACTAGGCTGTCTCTGATACAACCAGCACAGATTAAGTGTTTAAAGACTTGCTTTATATTCCTGGTACAGTTGTGATTTTTATGCAAAGCAGTATCTATAAAATGCTTAAAAAAACTAGACCTCTATCTAGCAGTAAATGGAAATAGTTCAGGTTACAAACAGTGGAAACTTTGCCTGTAAAAATCAGAATTAGCTAGAGTGTGCTGCACTAGCAGCTTCACTCTTTTGTCACGTGAATAACTGTTAGTGCTTTGCTTACTTGGCAGCATATTGGACATGTAGAGTAAATACCTGGAGTCCCAATACAGTGTCAGGAAAAGCTTCCACAAGGCTACTGAATCATAAAGTCCCAATACCAACATTTGCCAGCTCTTGGTATTGGTCTCTATAGATATCTGGTTTAGAAACAGAGTCTAAACGTATTGTTCCTCTTTTCTCAAATTTAATGGAAATTAAAAAACTTCCCCTTTATTTTTGTTTTATTAGTGTCATAAAAGATGAGTCATTAGGGAAACAGTCCTGAGAGCCTCTGACTTCTCCAGACTGTTACTTCTTTGTCTTCTTTTTCTTTTTTTTTAAAGTAGTTATTTATTTTACTTAAATTACACAGGTTTAAATGTAAATCACTCCTTCAGTTGTGAAGGGGTAGGAAGATCTTTCCATGTTGCTCCCCAAAAACTCAAATAGAGAGAGAGTATTTGTAAGAGGTATTCTTGGCTTCTTACCTATTACCTTGGTTTACTGTGTATTAGGCTATAGATTATTGCAACTATTTACTAAGGCAGATAATACCGTTGACTCTAATAGTACCTGACTTACAGTACATCATGTGAATTGGTTTCTATTACCTGATGCTTTATATTTATGGAGGAGGTAAAGGAGAAGAGATGTCTAACTCCACAATTTTTCTATGTATATTGTATTAAATCCATTTTTTCTCTCATGGTTTCTTGATGGCAAAAACAAACATCTCCATAAAAATATAAACAGAGATTTCAACACTGAAAAGGAGTTACATGGTTCAAAGTATCTTGGAGCATACTACCAGTGTCTAGTTTGTGTCCATTTCTTGGCTTATTTTAACAAGAATATAGCTGACTTTGGTTAAGAAAATTCCTCAATTCACCATAATTTATTAAAAGGCCCAGTAAATTTGGTTCTGTTCTTGATTATCTGTCTGAAAATGCTAGCTTAAATTTAGCCTTGCTTAAACACTAAATCAATGGAAGATCAATGTTGAATATAGCACTGCCGCTTGGAGAGACTTTGATCAATGGAGAATTCGGTGGGTTTTATCTGATTGAGACTTGGTCTGAGACCAGACAATTACATGAAAATAACTACTTGAAAGTTAATATATTTTCTTTTTCCTTTGTTTTGTGCTCTGACTACAGTACAAGGGACCTGTGACAAATGGTCTATGGCACGTTATAAAATACGTGCAAAATACATGGTTGTTGATTGTTTCCACAGACTGCAACATATTTCCTTTCCTGGGCCCACATCAATACATCGCTGTGTCTGTGAGATGGGAGAAGTTGGGAATGTTAATGCTGTCCCTGTCACTAGTTTTTGCTGTTATCTTTTGACTGGGGGATCTCTGTCAGGTATTAAATTGCCCTGTGAACTCCAAACGTCAGCACATTAAACTCCCAAATTGTAATTTAAAAAAAAATATATATTCATAGATAACTGAATATACCTTTAGAAGCTACATTTTCAGTAAAATCTGTTCTGTTCCTGAATATTTACAGATATATTGACCTCCCTCTAAGCTCACTTTTCTACCTAACCACTTTAGGACCACTCAGGCGAAGGAAGAGAGGTGCTGTGAGAGACCAAGGCTTCACACTGCCAGAAAGCTTCTTACTCCTTGGAGATTCTGCCTCCCACCATTCATGGGAGAACCTCCCATGGTTCATGGAAAGATAAGTGTCCAATTTACAATCAATACAGGAAACAGTACAAGGAAATCTTACTTGGTAAATATAAAGACCTTTTTTTGTTAAACAACAGCATTTTCTAAATACCCATTTCCAGTTTGGGGATTTTTTTTTTAATCTTTTTTTTTTTTTCTTTCTCCCACTGTGTCTCCTGTCCTCCTAATCCTTTGTGTAGCTGTGTTTAAGAGACAGATACTTACATGGCGGAAAGTTTAGAAATACTTCTTCAGGCCAGCGTGTAGTTACGCAAATTGCACATTGACCAAGATGGAGAAGTCGTCCCTTATTGTACCTCAGAGAGGTATATCCTGCTTATCCCACTTTTATATCACATTAGTGATAGAATTGCTCAAGAGAAGTGATTGCATCTCTTTTCATCCCACAGTCACTTAGTAACCAGATTTCCATACTGCAGCTTTGAAGATTTCTACACTCTGCATCACAAACAGCACCACTGTGGCAAGCTCTTCAGCTTACTGCTGGTAGAAAACTCAGAGCTTCTGTAGCACGGTTAAGTTATCTTCCTGGAAATAGCCCATATTGATACATATCTGTGAACTAACTTCCAGAATTTTAGTATTGTCTTATAATTTCAGACTCTCTTTCTACATTCATTGATTATTTTATGCCTTCTGAAGTAATTAAATCCACATTATCCATTTAATATTTTCAGAAATCAGCTTTGGAAGTAGGTTATCCCTTATATCTTCATCTGCATTTTTGTAGTTCTTTCTCAACAGCTATAGTGTCAGGTTATTATGATGTAAACATTGATCTTAATTTCCACATGCCCACTTTAATGAGTCTACCTATATTGCCTACAGAAGTGAAGATGAAAAGTAATCTGGATACCGTTTATTGTATTAAAAAATGGAAATATAGCAAAAAATCATATAAAAGTCCCAAAAGCAGAGGTGTGGAAGCTGGTCTTCTGAGACTAGTCGTCCTGGTTGAATTGACAACAGAAAAGTGAGGTTCTTTAATAGGCTTCATCTTTCAAGTCTTGCTCAGCCCAAAAGTCAGCACGGACCTCTTTGCTTACAAACATCACTACAGGGTATGCGGTTAACCCTTGGAGCCTGCAAGGTATTGCACTGTCCTAAAATGCTCCATTTTCCTGAGTGACAATCTGTTATACACAGTGCAATTGCCACCTGGCAGGTAATTTTCCTGTAGAAGACTTTTCCTCCTGGTAAGTGATGTCATGGTAATATTGAACCGCAGCAGTGTAGTTAAAGGAAATTGAAAGGAATAGGCACTTCTTAGGGTGACTCAACCCATCTGGAGACAGGCATGCAAGCTAGGATAAATTGTTTTTGGAGGTATTTCCATCTTTTTGCCAATTAGAAATTAGACTACACACCAGACTAACATGTGCGTAAAGCTTGTTGGGATAAATCTTACTCTAAACATTTGACTTTTGTGACAGGCAATTCTAGTAGCAATAACTATCAGGTTGCCTGAGATACAGATACATTGGAAGTGAGATACCATTGCTCACGGTATTATGTGGAAAGGAAGAGGAACAGAGTCAGATGTAACTCTACGTATGATAAACTTACAGAAGGAAAGACAAGGGATTCAGTCTCTCATAGGCAAGATTAAGATCCTGTTACTATTTTTGGGCACAATGTGTTCCATTTTAAATACCGTTAGAAATTTCCAAAACTACATACTTGGTGGTATGCATGGAAAAAATCTCATCCCCCATCTCTCTCTGGCATTTTTCTTCACCCCATGCTTGGTGTTGAAAGATGGTACAGGTTAAAAAAGGAATTTATTTTTCATGTTAAACCACCTGATTCCTTTTGCTTTATGTTTTGTTCTTTTTTTCAGACAAAAGCTGGAGATATTTGATGTTTATTATTTCTTCTGCCTTTATGAATGAAATAAGAAAATGTTTAAAATAAGCTTGAATCATATTTCCTGGCGTACACTCTCCCATTAAAATAATGTGGTTTTTTTCTTAAATTCCTATTTGTTTTCCTGTGCAATTAATATGTTTTTCTCTTCATACCTGCTGTCTTTAAACCTGCAATCACTTAGCTGTTAGTTATCTCCCTTTTCTGTCTATTTTGCTTCTAATTGCAGGCCTTTTGCCAATATTTTGGGGTTTTTGAATCCTCCTGTGTAACTCATTATTTCAGATTACTGAATTGTTTATTGCCTGCTACCCAAAAAACAATTAATGTCTCAAAAAGACACTTCTCTAAACCTACCTAGGACAATGCCAAAAGAAGATGTCTACTTCTCAGGCAGCCTCAGCTCCTTCTGCAGTCAAAGAAAGAAACAGACACCTCCAGGGAGTGATTTATCTTTCCTAATTCCTGTGATAAAGTGAACCAGAATTGAAACAATTCCAAAGGTAGATGAAAAAGTTACCTGAAGTGAGAGCCACCAGACTAGATTATGGGGTTGATCATGCCACATCACGACCGGAATTGAACACAAATTCTTGTGATAAAAAGTGAAAGAAGTTTCTCTGCTTCATTTGTTGGAGTAGTAGATCATGGATACTGAGATACAGAATCTAGTTTTTGTTTATTGGTTGGAAAAATGCTTACTTGAGCCTCAGCTGATGTGATCAGGCACATCAAGTGCATTTCTCAAATACTTAAAACCAGCCTGATTGCAGAGAAATGGAGTAGGTGACACCTTTTAACCTTTTTGATACACCTACCATTAATTTTCCATGAGGAAATACTCACAGAGGCTGGCAGAGGTATGGAACAAAACAGAATCAAACATCAACACCACCACACTAACAGAATTCCTTACTTCATGTTAAAGTGCTTGTATATATATATATACACACTCATATTTGTGTGTATAGAGATAACATAGATGTCTACATATAATTCTATGTCTGTTTGAAATTCATGTTCTGTGATTATCTATGTTACTTATCTCTGATAATCTATTTTAGTAGCAATTTAACTAAGATGACAATTCATTGTAAGTCCTCATTTTGTTTCTTCCATTTCTTTAACTTTGTTCTTCTCCACAAATCGCATTGCGTATTGACCTGCTGGAATCTTGCTGCCAAAAGTTGGGTTCCTTAGGAGAGAACTCTCCCTCAAAACTGGGCGGTTATCTACTTGTTAGTCATCTTTGAAGCTGATTGTAACTTTGACACCTCCAGTCAAGGTCAGAGCACAATGCTTGGTTCCAACTCAAGAGTAAATGATAAATATGTCTGAGAAAAATAAGGATTAGTCTCAAATTACTATTGTATACAACGAGCTCTGCTTCCAGACAGCATCATTAGTTCACATGAGGAGTGGAAGAGGTGTGTCTGACAAACACACACATTTATCTGCCTTGGTTATAAGAGTGTTTTTCCTTTTTTTTTTAATTAGTATGAAACCTTTGCAGATCATCAGGGTGCAATGTAGTAACAGTAGATAGATTCATGCTTTTTGTTCTTTCCTGCGATGATGATTGTAATTCATAATGACTTTGCATTTGATTTACAAAGACCGTACAAGTCTGACAGCGTATTGACTGTGTCATAGTGGTTATGCCGCCACGGTGTTCACACTTGCTCAGACACCAGCATTTTCATTGGCAATGCTGTTTATGGATTAAACTCTTTCCAGTTTTGACTTTTCTAGTCCTTCCCATCTCTCCTCTGAGCAAAAGGGAAAGCCTAGGACAAAGAAGTTGGTTTTGTTTCATCTGAAGCACTGAGAATGCAAAGCTTATAGAATATAAAGGTTTTAGGTGCTGATAAGCAACCAGATGAAGATATCAGCATAAAAATTGTGAAGAAAAAAGGAAAAAAAATGGGATTAATTGCATTATTCTGAAATAGGTGCAAAGTAGTCAAATGCTCTTCTCACATTTAGATCTTGTGCTCACTAAGGAATTTGACCTGAGCACTGAGGTCTTTTATGTTAACCACTGTCACTTCATCATATAGTCAGGTAACAAAGACAAACCACCATCTTCCTATCAAGTATACTGGAAAAAAAGGATTAAGAGCTATAGTTCAAATTATAAGATTGAAATAGTCTTGAAAATGCAAACATTTGCTGGTAGAAAGATGTAAAGCAAACAGTACACGATCTCTGTCTGATTTTAGAGGTTTTACAACAAGTAGTGGAAGTCAAGGACTCCATTCTTTTCCACGTAACATCTCAGTCATTTCTGGTTTGTCTTTCATCTTAACTGACTTATTTAACGTGGTATCAGTTACTTCCCTAGTTTCAATAACACAAAGCTTTAGGTAAACCTTTCCTTCAGCTTTGATTCACAGTTGCCTGAACATATTTCCCTTGGAAAGGGAATGGCACCAAAACCCAAACAGGAGGCTGAAACTCAATGTAAATTTTCACCTTGTTTACAGTTTCAGCATTCAACATTTTGACTCTTGGGAAAAGCGCAAACTGATTCAAAACAAATGCTCATGTGTAGTTGAACATAGAAAAGACACAATGTATTTGATGCAAATTCACATAGAAATAGGAAACTTGCATTAATTTAACAGGATATCAATATTTCTCTCCTGTTTCTTGTACTGTCATCAGTCTGAAAGCAAAATAAGATGCTGAGTCAACTTTGAAAGTCTGAGTTAACACATACCATTTTTATATTTTCCTTCAGGCTGATTGAAGTGTATATCTTGGGAATAAACAAAATCAGAGCCTTGTTCTACCAATCTTATTACTTTTGAATGTGAGGAAAGAGACAGAGAACTAAGATTTACAAGAACTAGCCTTGAACAAAGGAATTAACTGTGTAAAAATTGATTTATTGTATCCAAACTCATATCTTACCGTATTATCTTGTCAGCAGACACGAGGAGCAGATACAGCAGGGAAAGCATAAGAACTCAAGGGGAAGAACTGGGATAATTGATCCTAACTTCTAGGGTCCTGATCACTAGCAATGATCAGTTTAACCCTCCCTTGAACAAATCTCATAGATTTTCAAAGAGCCACTATTAACAACAATGTGTTTAGATAGATGTGGAAATTTAGTTCCTTTGGAGATACCACACACCTCCGGCATTTTTCTAAGCCAGAACAAAAGAACAAAAGGTTTTAAAACTTAGCTCAGTACTTCCACGTATGGTTTACATTGCAGCACAGAAAGTCAGAGCTGCAGTTCGTGAAAACACAAGTGTGGAAAACAAAATAACTTCTTTCTAATAGCAGTCCAGTGAGAATTAGATTTGGTAAATATTGAACACAATTGTTAGTTTTCATGAGGAGGCTGTATCAATTTACCAGATAATATTTGTGCATGTGCTTTCTTGTTTGTTTTTTTTTGTTTTGTTGGTTTGGGTTGGGAGGGGTGGGTTTTATTTGTTTTTTTGGTTTTGTTTGATTTGTTTGTTTTTGTTTGGTTTGGTTGGTTGGTTGGTTTTTAACAGGAAACTTAAGAAGAGCTGAAGAGGTGTGTTAGTGCATACCAAACTGCAAAACAGTTTAAAGGGTAAAGTGCTTAAAGAGATAAGGTCATGAACTGAAGGAAGAGAAAGGTCAGGTTCCTAGAGAGCTTAGCAGAGAAAAGTCTGTGCACAGACGGTAACTGATGTCTTAAATTGGACTTTGACAAGACATTACCAAAATCTTCATGAGAACACCTCCACACTGCTTGTTTTTTGAACAGGGGATTGAACAAGCCATTTGGGAAGGACCAGTGAAGAGGAAGGTCCAGAGGGATGCTCAGCTCCTGCAGTGACAGCTGCTTTATAAGCAGATTCTTAGAAAAGAGAAGTCTAAGGTTTTTTGACATCAATATCATTCCTGTGCTTTAGTTAATAATGCTATTTTCTAGCATGGACAACACCACCTAAATTCCAAAGTTCGCTTTACCTGTAGGACTAAACTGTCTAAAGACAAATAATATTTTACATTTCTATAACTCTTCGTGTATTCATAAGTGACCTGATACAAGTTAAATAATCTGTTGTCCCATTAGAAAAATAAAACTATCAATCATCAGAATTTTTCATGGCTGGAGTGTCTCCTCCACAGCTCCATGAAGCTGAGAACACAAGTGTTATCTGTACTCCCTGGGGAGTTAAGGAGCACCATATTCACATCATGAAAGTAAAACTTGCTCTTGCTTGGTAGATTACACTTCTGCCACAACACACTGGTCGATCTTTCAGTGTGACACTTCCAGCCTGCCAGCAGAAAGAATAGAAATGCCATCAAAACACACCACAGAGCAGCAAAAACTTTGTTTGGGGGAAAACCCACAAAGTGACCAAAAACCACCCAGCAATGGAAGAGATATCCCATCAGTGCCACCCCTTCCTCCACCCCTGTGTCCTCTGCTTCTGATGTTCACAAAGACGGCCACAAACAGTTGGTGCAGAGCTTGCCATAAAAAAAAAACAAATTACATTCATTGTATTTTTGGAAATGTAGTCAGAGAAGTAAATTTAAATTTTGCCCTGCAATAAAATCAGACGGGTTTGCAGGTCTCAGCTGGCCAAATTTGCTCTCCCAAAATTCCCAATCCTAATGAATATACTTGGAAATTATTTTCCGCAGAATAATCACCCTATAGAGAGGTAAAATACAAGCTTGCTGCAATTTTCCTTTGGGTATACGAACATTCAGAGAAATCCTCCCACTCAATTAAATTCCACCAAACACAGGACAGGAAGAGTCAGAGAGCTTAATGCTGTGTTATCTCATGCACCCCTTCAAAATTTGTATTTCTGCTAAGATTCTTAGCTTAGCTTTTTCACTCCCTTGCTGGTCTGATGTTAAGCAGAGAGATAGTAAGAAGTTTAAGGCAAGAGATTGTCTTTTATGCTGCGTAACCTCATTGCTGTAGAATATGTAACAAGTCCTACTAAATGTATTGATTTTGAACTACCTAACTATTGAACTAATTGCACCACTAGTACTGCCGATGGGCACCAAACCCTAGGAAGGTCTTCTGCTGTGTCCCCACCCTCACACTAGGGACCCCAGCTGAGGAGTAAGGCAGATAGTCAGAGCTGCCTACCCTGCTATCCATCCACCTTCCCTATTGACTCAAACACGGTGGCCCTTCTCTCAGCCACATTCCCTTTCTGGACTTCTCCCTTTGGGGACGTTGATCTATCACCATTCACAGAACAGGAATCCTATGGATTTGACTTATCTCACTTGAGATATTGAAAGGTTAGACATCTAAATCTGAGCTGGGCACCCTAGGCCCTTTTTTGTCAATGGAGAGAAATAGGTCCGAGAGATGAGTCTCTGGGGATGCTTATCTCATAATGGTGTGAATCGCCCTGAAAATTAAGCCTTTACTATGACATTAGAGATCAAGTTTATGCTGTATTGCCTTATAGCTAAACCTCATATTAAGGTACCTAATAAAGTCTCACGTATGACCTGTGACCATGGTATGACTACAGTTCTATGTTTTATTCTTAACAGAAATTTCCTGTATTTGTAACACTAGTTTGAGTCTGAGATGAAGAAATAATCACTGTTTATATTTCAAATGCTTGTTGTGTTTTTTGGGGGGCTGGGAGGGGTGCACGTTTTGTCTTTGGTTTTGGTTTGATTTGGTTTTTGTTTGTTTGGGTTCCACCCTCCCCCCCTGCCCCTTAGGGTTTATCTACAGCAAAAACCTTGTAGGCCTTTCAGAATTTGAAATTTCCACAAAAATATATAAAAATATTATGTTACAGAGTCTGAAAATAATTAATTAAAAAAAAAGATCTGATAGATAAAATGTATGATATTCTAGTGTGTTTTGCTTTCCTGAGCAGCGTTCCAGTGCAAATATTTCCTCCCTAATGTGTTGAATGGAATAAAAGAGGTTAAAAAAATACCCACAAAGCAAAGCAAATTCTAATGATACTAAATTCTAATGAATGCAAAGACCTTGAAAACATCAGTGGCTCTGCAAGCCAAATGCTGATCCCTTTGATAGAATATGCAGGAATAAAATGGTTAGCAGTTGAAATGCTGTGGCACAACAATAATTACTTTGCACCTGTAATTCTATTTCTCATTTCCCTATTTACTATCTGATGTTTTTGTTTATCACAGAGTCATATTCCAGTCTCTTCATTTGTAGTCTGTTTCTGGAAAATAACTTATGCTGAATGCTGAAAGACACAAAAGACCATGATGATAAATTAAACAGTATTTCTTTCTCTCTCTCTCTATTTCTTTTTTTTTTCCTAAGCAGGAAAGGTTCTGGTCATCTCATTTATTATTTTTTTTTCAGTCTTTGGTTGTTTTTTTTTACATAATTAATTCCTGCGTGGAATCACAGCATTTGTTCCTATCTCATTTATATAAAATCTCAACTACTTTTGGCAATTGTTAAAATTATTGCTTTACAATCATCATTGTTGCTAGTGCTGAAATTAAATTTTGTAAATTAATAAGTTTGTATGGAAGTCATCTGAATAGAAACAAAACCATTACTGAAGTCTGGAAAATTAGTATTTCTGCTCTGGATGGCAGGAAGGAGGTTGCTTCACAGAAGTCACAGAAAATATTCTGAAAGCGAAGGGAGATATCAGTAGATTTTTAGTGAGGACTAAAATTTGACTGAACCACTAAATTTAAGCCATGGAAAATTAGCAGTTTTAAGAACTGAAAGAAGTCAAAGAGAAAAACTGAAACATTTCACTTCTCCAGAATACATGTAGATTCAGTTTTGTGTATAGAGATGAAAATTAGGCTTAAATGCAGGCATCAGATCTTGCTGTCCCAAACGCTTATGATCTCTCCTGGACATTGTAGCTCAAACTCAAAAGGTAAAAATGGTTTCATGACATGCTGAGGAGCTCTACAGCAGACTCTGATCAGAGCCCAGGGATATGTCTTAATCGAAAGCAAAGTTGTCACCAACGGGACAAAACAGCAGTAATGATGAAAGTATTGGAGCAAATGACTAAAAAGAAAAAGGCAATTTGGAGACATTTTAGCCAGGAGGCACCCTGTGTACTGCTGATACTACCCTTGAGGAGGAGGAAGGAGCACACAGGGCAAGCTCAGTATGGGTGGCTACTGCATAGCAAGGAAAAAGCCTTTGAAAGTGAACCTCCTGGCAGCAGAACAGCACTGGCCTGACTTTTAATTTTCTGCATGTCACAGACTGAGAAGAGTCCCATAATGTCAATTAGTGATGACTTGGTGATTGTTTATTATATAATGACTTTCCTATGCATTACTCATAATCTGTCAACTGTCCATGAGTAGTAGAGGAAAGCTTGAAACGAGAAACAATGCCCAAGCAGAAGACAGAAATATGAATACGTATAAGCAGACTTTGATTGAAGACTATAGTGATATCTTAACCACAGAGCACTGCACACTTAGTTAAGAGACACCTACAGAAGCAAATTACAGTCAGGACCAGTAATGAGAGGTTCAGGATGGGTCTTGAATGAAGGATGACGTATGTTGTTTTAATGAAGAAGAAAGAAGATAAAATTCTCAGCCTTCTCATCATCATACATATATTCCCTTCCTATTAGATATAATTTGTGTATGTATGTATATATGTGTTAAGAACTAATTTGTTGTCTCTTGATTCTTGAAGAAGTTTCTATATGAACAGTACTGGTTAGATAATTATAGGTGTACACTTTTTACTTTGAATATTTCAGGCAACAAAGTCTGCACTTTCTGTTTTCTATATTCTTTTCTCCCATTTACTACTATGGAGAAATCAGCAAACTTCTTCCCTGTAATCTGTCATTTTTATGGCTTTCACAGAATCACAGAATCGTAGAGGTTGGAAGGGACCTCGAAAGATCATCTAGTCCAATCCCCCTGCCAAGGCAGGGCCGACTAAAGCACATCACACAGGAACGTGTCCAGTCGGGTTTTGAATGTCTCCAGAGAAGGAGACTCCACAACCTCTCTGGGCAGCCTGTTCCAGTGCTCTGTCACCCTCACGGTGAAAAAGTTTTTCCTCCTGTTAACCCGGAACCTCCTATGCTCTAGCTTGAACCCATTGCCCCTTGTCCTATCACTTAATGAGACTGAGAAGAGCCTGGTTCCATCTTCCTGACACTCACCCTTAACATATCTATAAACATTGATGAGGTCACCCCTCAGTCTCCTCTTCTCCAAGCTAAAGAGACCCAACTCCCTCAGCCTTTCCTCAGAAGGGAGATGTTCCACTCCCTTGATCATCTTCGTTGCACTGTGCTGGACTCTCTCTAGCAGTTCCCTGTCCTTCTTAAGCTGAGGGGCCCAGAACTGGACGCAATACTCCAGATGCGGCCTCACCAAGGTAGAATAGAGAGGGAGGTGCACTTCCCTCGACCTACTGACCACAGCCCTTCTAATGCACCCCAGGATGCCATTGGCCTTCCTGGTCACCAGGGCATATTGCTGGCTCATGGTCATCCCTCCGTCCACCAGGACCCCCAGGTCCCTACCAAAATATAATATTGATAGATCAGCATTGCCACATCTTTTAGAGTCATCAGTGTCACTTCTGAAGTGGCTGCAAGAGGTATTGTAAAGTCTTCTCCTTTGATAACTGTTGGGCTCCCATCTAACTACTCAGCTGATGACTGAAATAATTAAATTTTAGTTTATTGTATGACTGGATTCAATACTAAGCTGTATCACCTAGTAAGACATTACGGGCTACACAGCAATTTTCAGGAAGAAATAAAGGCTTGACGGTTGGTAACATACGCACACACTCAAGTGAGCAGAGAAAAGAAAAAAAAACAAAACAAAACAAAACCACATAGAAAAAGGACCAAAGAAAGACAGGGGCTTATACGAAAGAGTAACCTAAAACAAGGAGAAAAGGCACATGAGTTAAAGGGTACTAAAGCAAAACAAACCAAAAATAAGGTGAAGAATAAGAAACCTGGCTTCAGAAGGAACCTTCCTGAGCAGTGCTACAACCAGTATACACACTGAGAAACAGTAAGATAGAGATACTACGGTTCCCGTGTATAGAAGCTGGGTCTGTAGATCAACCACCAGCTATGCCCATAGGACACCCTTAGCTGGTGAAGGTCATTAGCACTAAGTGAAGGCCCTCCTTTCCAGGACACTCCCTGATAGTCTTGTAACAGTTAAGCATGGAACCACTGAGATGTTAGTTTATTTCATCTTCAGAAAGTAACATATATTTTTTTCAGAAATATCTTAGTCTTTAGAAAATTGCTAGACTTGTACCTCTTTTTTTGCCTTTGTACACCTGGAAGTTTAAATCAATAATCATCTCAGTAATAGGCAGAGAACAAAGTAATTTGTGCCTACCTTTCGTAAATAGGGGCAGAATTGCTATAGTAACAGCAGAAGACACTCAGTCACTGTGAGAAAAATGTGGCAACCTGACAGAGAAGGCTAATTGCAGGACTTCAATTTCAGCAGAATTTTATTAAACTCAGCCTCTCCCCACTGCAAGGGCGGGGGGGGAGGGGAAGTAGCCTATTAGGTAAAAACTAGGCAAATGTTACCTTCATTTGGAAATGAATTTTGTCTGACAGAGGTGAGAAATAGGCTGATAATTCAGGAGAAGGACAGTAGGACCTAGTATGAAGTCTATGATTATTAACTATGGTGTTGCTGAGGTAAAGAGATGGAGATACACATCAGAGAGTGCATAGTTCGATGTGCACCACGCGGCACCTAGTAACCACATTTAGTCTTGGTCACAATGCTCATCTTGGAGGCGCGTGTGAAGTCATTCTCCTGGCAATGCTTTGGAAGTCCCTCTGAAATTTGGGTTGATTTGCAAACAGGTATGAGTACAGGCTGTTGTGGTTTTAACCCAGCAGGCAACTAAAACAACCACACAGATGTTTTCTCACACACACACACACCCCTTCCTCAGTGGGACGGGGAAAAGACTTGAAAACAAAAAGTCAAAACTCATGGTCTGAGACAAAGACAGTTTAATAGGACAGAAAAGGAAGAGAATAATGATGAAAGAATGTACAAAACGAATGAGGCACAGCACAATTGTTCACCACCTGGAACTGATGTTCAGCTAGCTCCTGAGCCACACCACCTTCTGGCCAACCCCCCCAGTTATACATGGAGCATGATGTCATACGATATAGAATATACTTTTGTCCAGCTTTGGTCAGCTCTTCCAGCTGTGTCCCCTCCCATCTTCTTGAGCTCTCCCCGCCTTCTTGTTGGTAGGGCAGTATGACAAGCTGGCAAGAACTAAAATATTAGTGTGTTATCAACATTATTGTCATCCTAAATCCAAAACACAGCACTATACTAGCTGCTAGGAAGAAAATTTAACTCTATCCCAGCTGAAACCAGGACACAGGTGTGTGTGAATTCAAATATTTGAGTCTGACTCTTTGGTCATAAATAGTTTTAAGGGAGGATTATATACCAGTGCTTTCAGAAGTGCTCTGACTGTAAGATACTTAGAAGAAACAAAAGGTTTCCATTAAGAATGTATTTTCTTTGACCAATATTGAAATACCAAAATAAAAAAAAAGAAATAAAATTCAAAATCACCCTGTTGCAATTACCTAGGCAATGTTCTTTAAACCCCCGTATAAGCACGGCCTGTTCCTACAGCTGCTGAAAGGGGAAGGTTGTCACCTGGATTTATGAGCCTGCCTAGTACAAAACATTTATGGGCAACTATAACTGCTGGTCCCTAAAGCAAGTAAAAACTGGTATTTAGTTCAAGTAGTCCATCCCCTACTCCCCGTTGAAATGCAAGCATTGCTTTGTAGCTCCAGGCCATGAAAGAATAGAAATACATGACATGAAAAGTTCCTATACACTTTTTTAATCTTCTTCCTTTGTCTTTTTCTTTTCCTGTTCCCAGGGGAATTTATCTTTCAGTCATTCTCTGTGTCATTTTGCACAATTGAGTAGCTTTAGCCTAGTTATGAGAAATGCTCTTTCAGGATTTATAAATGAGTAATACTTTCAGGATCTCTCTTTTTCTTGGGAGGGAGAGGGCAGGAATAGAATCCAACTCCTTGCTAACACTAGGGGCAGGAGGTCAGGTGTAATTCGTACATTTTAGATTTCTAGCCAAATAAATGTTGTTTTTCCAAGAAAATGACACTTCAAAATGAAAAATTAGAGGAAAGCAGTTGCTGTGCTGGAAGACACAAAGCCACAAATAATCGTGTGGGGGGAAAAAATCTCTTCAATTTAGGGGCGGTTTATTTCTATACAGAAAAATGTTAATAAAAATCACATGAACTATAAAATTTTTTAAAAAAATATTAAATTCTATTTCAAACAATGAAATAACTTCATATTTTAAAATATGCAACCATGCCAGAATAGGATGAGTTAACAGCAGTAGTACTTTGTTTAGCTAAACCTGGAATGAACACTTGTAACAACCTTACACATAAGTCTCTGATTGAAAATCCTTGGAAATTTTGGGTTTTGCTGTTCCGTCATGCTGCAACACTATGCAAACTTCTCAGTTCCTGACAGACTTCTTGTTGTGTGCTTGGAAAGCATTATTAATCCTGTGTAATAGATGAGCGCCTCTCTTGCGTGAGGCACAAGCACTGTAAGAGATACAAATGACAAAGCAATGTGCAGAGTGAAGAACAAAGAACAGAGTTCCCTAGTAGAGGTAATTAAAGACTATTTACTTAATCATGTACTTGCTTTACTAGTACCATTTATTAACTCTTACTACTAGCAAAATCACAAATGACATTTTTGGTGGTTTTTTTCCAAATCTGGGAAAAGTACAATTGACTCATTCTAGGCACAAGAAAAATCTGAACGGCAGAATATTCAGTTATTAATTTTTCTCCACTTTGAAACAATGCATATTTTGAAGAGTCCGATGTCTAATGTAATAAAATATTTCTTAAGAGATGAGACCCTGATAATGATTTGAAATACTAACTTTTACTCTGAAGCAATGGTGACAGAGCACCATCAAAGCAAAAGCTTCTTTGTTCAGCAATTCTTCTTCCTGGTATTTTGAAGTCCCAAACCATTGTCTTCTCAGACAGCAACGGAATAGATTTTTAGCATCATACCCTATTTTTCTACAATTCTGAAAACCCCTATTTATTTCTCATTCCAGTGTATCTTTCCATTCACTTCAAGCTAAAAAGAAAAATAACATGTTTTCACAGAGGATCATTTATAGACAAGAAAAAATTTGAGTTAGGTTTTTTTTAGCTTTGTAATACTGTCAGTGACATCAGGGAAAATATTTGAGTTAAGTAAATGATAAAACTACTTACTCTAGATCCCTTTGTCAATATATGAGGATCATTGGATTTGGTTTGAAAATTATCCAGGTGGCTTAAGATCTGGAAACATTCGTCGCGATATCAACTGTATAGAGTCCTTTGGGTGACTGAAGTGGGAAGATCAATCAAGTTTGATATAATATTGATTCCAAACTGGTTCCTGCTTTATTTTCTGCAAAATGGAAAGCATGGAGTGCTTGCACAGCTTTTGCTGCTTAGAGGCTGGTTTGTGGTGTTCAGATCAACACCTTGTTTGTTTTGGGTCTGTTTTCCCATACAGGATTTTTTTTTTTTTTTTAATTTGTTTCGTTTTAATGAGTACAAAAGAAATGCAGGGTTCTTGATTGCTGGATACTCCCTTTACCCTGGGGAGCCCTCATTCACATCAGGAAATTCATTACTGCCAAAAGAATTGCTCCTGTAAACACTCAGTCACCATAATGAGGGTTGCACTGCCTCCTCCCCAGCACTTCCTACAACAGTTTAAATAGCACTAAATACGTATTTTATGGTAGTTAATACAATGCAAAGGAGAATGTGATGCTCCATCTCATTAAGTGCTATCAGGTGCCCCCAGCGAGCTTGTCTGAGTATCCTGGGAATTGGTATTTTTTTGGGGTAAGACCCAGTTAATGCTCTGGGTTGAAGCTCAAGTGGAAAATAAATTAAAACCGGGGCCAGTCACAAAAGCATGTGCACCCAGACCTCCAGCAACTCAGAATACTGGTATATCAACAAGGTTGTACATGCCACCTCCTTCTGGGAAGGTACAACTTGAGGGAAAGTCCTGTGATTGCTGTTTGAGCACTTCTGGTCTACAGCAATGTGTTTGTAAAACACACCTGCCTCATTCGGAGTGTGTTTGGTTGTGGACGGGCTCAAACATGGGTAAGATGCTGATCCAAAACTCCTCCTCTATTTCAGGTAGCAAAATTTTTATTTTATTTTTACCCTTCCCTCTTTCCCTCTCTCAATCCCCTTAGCTTAACGTGGCCCACGTGCTTTCAATTATCCACACAGAAAGGTTATTTCACATAAAGAAGCTGGTTTGTCTCTAACCCACAGTTACAAAAAGATGTTACAAGGGCTGGAAACTAAAGCTCACAGGAATAGAAGTTTTAACAAGCACAGAGATGCCTTCTCGATGACATTGTAAGCAAGAGTGACAAGATTTCTTGGTGAATAGTGACAGAAAAAGAAGACGAAGAAATAGCAGGGAGTTTATAGAAACAGTGTTAAATGCAGTTACTTGGTTATATCTCCAACTGGAAAGAATTGCTCTTCTGTTCTTGTTTTCAGATTTTATGATAATGACTGTCACTATTATGCAGTGTCCCATTTTCTTTTAATAACTGCAAAAAAAAAAGTAATGAGATTTATTTTACAGCGTTGGTAAATTCTTAAGAAAATGAAAAAGCAATTAACCTGAGCTGGTTAATCTCTTATACATCTTAATTTAGTATGTCCTCCTTTCTCAGAGTGAGCTTGACCCACGCATAATAGCCAGTGATTGCAAGGCCTCCGATGAACAGATAGAAAGATCCTTTCAGAGAGAGATAAGTGAATCCTGGAGAGCTTAAGGATTTGTTAGATCAGTTCAACGTTGAACCTTTCACCTAGTCCTCCAACAAAAACAATCTACATTAATGCAAAAAATAATTTCTCACCAACAAATGAGACACGCACCCCTCCTCCCCTCCCCCCCCCAAAAAAAGAAAAAAAAAAAAAAGAAAAGAAAAAAACCACCTGGAAATAAACAGAAGAACAACCTGTCTTGTGTTCTCATTCACAGCTTCTCTATTCTGCCTAAATGTAAATGACAATCAGGTCTTTGGTATTTATCTTCCATCCTGCTCATGCTGTCTCTCTCTGTTGTTGTTTTCCTTTTTCTCACATTTTTTTTTTCTTTTTAACCTTGTTTTTAATGGATTTTCTTTACCTTTTTGTGCATAGGTGGAGATAAATCAGAAAAGAATTTGGACCTGGTCTTCCTCTATATAGATGATGATGATTTGTATCACGTAAACTGAACAAAATCACTTGAAGAAATAGGAGATGCCAGTCAGGAATATAAATAGGAATTTTCTCAAGAAGGTGACTGGACTAAGGCTATAATTTTCCTAATAGTGTACTTGTCCTGAAACAGAATAAGTATAATCAGATCATGAAACATAATAGCTTTTATAATATCTTTTTAATAGTTTTTTGTTTATATGTTTTGAGATGTGCACTCATAAACTTCTCTCAGAAAGGAAATAATAGAAGGTATTAAAAATGTATTGCTGCAAATGCTTCCTGCAAGATATCTCCGAACTAAATATTTGTATAAAGCCATCCAATTTAGTAATACTTTAGTAATGTTAATCAAAATTAACAGAACAACAACCTAAAAGTCTATATCCTTCTTTTAAAAGAGTGTTTAAACTTGTGCTAGTTCGTGACACAAGTACGTCAATGTCTTTGCAGATCAGGGCCAAGGACACACGGAAAATTAGACTCTCTCTCTCTAGTCTGACCCACAGCTTTCCTGCTTTCTCCTTTTGCTACATTTGGTCTGGAATTCAAATTATCTCATACTTAAAAAACATTTCAACTGATGCAGTTTGAATGTCTATTGTAATGTCTGTTCGGAACAAAACTTTAGCATTCAAATCATTCTGTGAAATGGAGGATTGCTTGGATGAAGTAAAATGCAGGAGATTAGCACCTCAGCTTTCCAGTCTGCTGTTGTAACTTTGAACGGGACTTGTGCAGACACTAGAGGCTTGGAGAAACTGAAGCTGCAAGTGCTTAAACATATGTGTGTGTGTATGCATGTGTGTGTATATATATGAGTGTGCATGTGTGTATACATATATTTGTGTGCATATATATATAAAACATTGGACTCTAATGGTGAGAACTGGTAATTTAACAGGCACTTCTTCTCTCTTGGTAACTCAGGTTGATTTCCAGATTTAACGTTTTACATCGACTGGCTATCAGCTATAGTAACAGGCACATACTATAAAAAAATTGCTGCAACTCTTGTCCTCTTCGGGAAGCTCTCCCCATTGTTGTTTCCTTATTTCCATACCTGATCTGCTCCTCTTCATCTCCATAAATTTTAGGTGCAGAGATCACCATAATGATGAGGGAATTGACGAGGGAATTGAGTGCACCCTCAGTAAGTTTGCAGACGACACCAAGCTGGGGGGAAGTGTGGATCTGCCGGAGGGTAGGATGGCTCTGCAGAGGGACCTGGACAGGTTGGATCACTGGGCAGAGGCCAACGGGATGAGGTTTAATGTGGCAAAGTGCCGGGTCCTGCACTTTGGCCACAACAACCCCAGGCAGCGCTACAGGCTGGGAGCGGGGTGGCTGGAAAGCTGTGCAGAGGAAAAGGACCTGGGGGTGTTGATTGATGCTCGCCTGGACATGAGCCAGCAGTGTGCCCAGGTGACCAAGAAGGCCAATGGCATCCTGGCCTGTATCAGGAATAGTGTGGCCAGCAGGAACAGGGAGGTGATCGTCCCCCTGTACTCAGCCCTGGTGAGGCCGCACCTCGAGTGCTGTGTCCAGTTTTGGGCCCCTCACCACAAGAAAGACATCGAGACCCTGGAGCG
>VWZZ01003699.1:65112-82220 GCA_013399095.1 Psophia crepitans | reverse complement strand
AAAGGTTAGACGTGGTACTAAAGGACATGGTTTAGTGGTTAATAGGTGGTGGGGGGACGGTTGCACTGGATGATCCTTTAGGTCTCTTCCAACCTTAATGATTCTATGATTCTGTAATCCTTGTGCAACCCACAGAATGGTTTGATCTTTATACCCCCCCTTGCATTGCACTGGCCCAGACCTTGGCAACACTTGAGAACTTACCTGAAAGTTTTATTATTTCTTTTTTTTGGCCTCAACCCGGATTGAGCATTGCCTGATTCAAGCACTGGACTAGGAGGTGGGTGGGGAGACGACACAACACCTCTGAAACAGAGAAGGACTTAGACCACTAATACGGTCAACATGGTGTCATGCTGGTACATGCCTCAATTCATTGCAGGCACATCCATGCTTGAGAGGAGGCTCTTGGTGGTTCACCTGGCCCTCTGCTGACAACCTTTCTTTCTGTTGAAAGGGTAGTCCCAGCACCTGTCCATCTTCTGTAGAAGCACATTGAAATCCTGTTTTATGCTTTGTACAGACACTATTATTGACTCAAAGGGACGGTTCCACCTGAGTGACGGGTGGCAGTGGGGGCCCTGAGCTGGGTCCCCAAGGCTTGGACTGCCTGTCACTCTGCCATGCACAACGGGCAGAGTGACAGGCTTTTAACAAGAATGGTTGTAGCAGGCAGCAGTCTCATAAAAGTAATCCTATTTACGGCCTGCCTTGAGATGTTGCTGTGAGTTGAAAAGTTCACCTCTGGCAGTTTCCTGGGCTTGACACCTTTTTTGCCATTTCCCTTGCACATAGCTCAAAGGTGTGGATTTTTATTAAGAAAGAAACAGAAATAATAAAGGGAAAAAATACAAACTAAAGCATGTTCTTGAATATGGCAGGAGTCCCATCTCTTGGAGTTTAACAGCAGCACATTTTTGTCTCCCTGTCACAGAGACAAAGTCGTTCTTATAAACCTAATCTACAATATCACATATCCTTTGTATTTGGCTGATATTATTATCTCTTATCCATGGGCATTCAATCCTAACTTAATTAACTTGGCAAGCAGAAGTATTGTGCTGTGGCACAGTTAGTTACGCTCACAAACCATCCTACCCAGCTGGGTATCACGACTCTTTAGCTGCCTACACTTACTTTTGATCTGTGTGACATGTAATATCTCTAGTCAGGAACCCCATAGAGCCTGGCTCTGTATCACCACTTTGAGGAATGGACAGACTGCTTTTTTTTTTTTTTTTTTTTCCCTTTTCTGTAAAATTAAAAGCCTTCTCTGCTCACCAGATGAACCAGACAAAGCTTTATTTTTCACTATTTGATTGTATTTCTTAAAGCATTGTGTAGAGATCAGAAAATAGGTACTAAATAGGCACTGGGTTATCTCATTAACATTCATACAGTAGTGGACTCAGATTTCAATTACGTGGCTGTAACAACAGGGAAGAATCTGGTTTGACATGGTTTGGCACTCTAATGTGAGTGAGGGAGACATTGGGATTGATTGACTAGATTTTTAATTAAGGAAATGGGCACTCTGAACCTGACCCTTTTTTGAGGTTTGAATGATTTCCAGGAGTCAGCATCTCCTTCATTCCGAATTCATCGATATTACTTCATCCTCATCATATTCTGATCTGCCAAATTTTAAATGGAGAGAGAAGTGCTAAAATATGACAAAGATGTTACAGCATGTCTGGAAGACTAAATTCTTAATTAAAATAACATCTAACTGTAGTCTTCTAAGCTATAGCAAATGAAGAAAACGGTTTTGTATGTAAACTTTTTATTAAATTACCTTATTTTCAATAAATTTAAAGATTTTTTTAAAATATATTTTTAAATGCTTTAACGAAAAAAATCTTTCTAATGAAAAATATTTTTGACGAATGTAACTTTTAGCAACCAAAATTTGACAATGTTCAGGTAATAAAGTAAATATTTTCAATTACAATCTGTGCCACCACACACACATACAAATTATGGACAAGATGAACAGTAAGGAAAATTTAAATACTGTTTGTTTAGAGGAGTGCAGCATTTTTGTTACAAAATCGAGAATAATAAACATTTGTTAACAGTTTTCATTTAAAATTAATTAAAAATTTATTTGTAGCTCATATTTTTAATGGAACTTAATGGGTTCAAATTTTACTAGAAGATGTACATGTAACTGTATATCAAAGCAAGATCACTAATTCCTGCAACAAAATGTAAGCCAGATATTTCCTAAAGCAGCTTCTGGTGTCACTTTGAACTATAAGGTTTTCTAAATATTAAAGACAAGGATGGACTTAGAAGGAGAGCAATCTCCCATTGTTGAACGACCAAAATAGGGAAGGTATGTGCTAAAAGCAGCAAGAAAAGGTGATTAAAATAGTAGATTCAAAATTAGGCTATTCTAATTAGAAATTAATTGGAACAAACTCCAGATCAAATAGCCATTTGCACGTCAGTCACTTTGGAATTTGTACATTTAGAATGCAGTGGACCAAACTTTCTTGATAGCAACAAATTTATGTAAATACGTACTTAGCAACTTCTCCAACACAATTATCTTCACTTTGTTATAACATCTGGAAGCTAAAGATTAGGTAGTACGTTGGGATTTCACTGGGGAGTTCGACATTCATGCATTCCACCAACATTGGCATGAATTGGGAGTGACTGTGACTACCCAGAGGTAATAATGATACAGAAAAATGAAACAGATTAAGATGCTCCTTTTTTATTTTCCTTTTTCCTTTTTTCTTGCAGATTTTTTTTTATTTCAAACACATATTAACTTAAATTCTCTTTTAAAAGTCATACGAAAGCAAAAGCTTAGACCAGGATCATCTTGGTTGCATATACCTGAAGGCAGCCAGCCTTAGCAGCTGTTTAAGCTCTTTTCAGTAGTCAATACTGAAAAATAAATGTTCCCAAGCACACTTCATCCTATCCTAATATAGATATCTGAGGCCACTAATAACACTCTGAAGATGTTGATAGCTCTCCTGTGAGGACACTTTGAACCTAGATGATGGTCTTAGGTCAAATTTAAGGAGTGATTCACTGCATGTCTCTTAATTGTGCATTCGGCTGAGTATCCAGCTACATCTTCAAGTGTTTTTTCTGTAAGATCTGTGTTGTAACTGTTAGCCACTCCTCAATCAGAAGATGTTTCTAATCGTACTAGATTGCTATCTGTAAGAAAGTGAATCCTGCTCTTAACAGTGGGGCACAGATGCAAATATCTCCACTGTAAACTTCTGAAAGTAGATGCTTGAACCTACAGTTGAAACCCCCTCCTTCCTTCTTTGTACTTCAGGTGAGATGACTCATACTCAGATGTTCAAGTTAAGTGAGGAGGACAATAAGATGTAAGAGATTGCAGCTGAGACCCTTCATGTGTGCTGAATGTTTGAAGATGAGAGCATGACTAAGAAACTACCCTAATCAGATGAATGAAGGGTTTAGTCTGCTGTGGGTTAGTTTTGTTTTCTTGTTTGGTTTTTTTTAAGGGTGGGGGTGAGGTGTTTGGTTTGTGTTTGTGTTTTGGTTTTTTTTCTTTCTTTTTCCTCTTAAATCCCTCAACTAAAGGACGTAGAAAGTTTCCTTTTCAGTTAACTTCTAAAGGTTTAGCTTGTAGCCTTAAGAGGTATGAGGACGGGTACTGGTATAAAACTGTTCCTTTCTATTCACCCCAGCTGAAAACCAATCTCAGACTTGTCTGCTATATATTTCTCCATGGATCTGTCTTATATCTGGGACATTAGAGCTGTCTCAGCACATATCTGTACCACAGGTATAGGGACAACTGAGCTGGATTGGGTCATGACGAACCTGGAACTAGAAGTTATTTACAAACACGATGGCAACTTCGTCACACTTTCCACTCTAAGTTGTCTTTATGTGAACAACTGGGGATACAAAAGTTATACAGATGCTTTCCCTTTTGGTGCAGGACCTCTTTGCCTTTCTCTGTGATAAACACATGCCTCAAGGGTCTTAGAAGTGTTTCTCACACCACAACTCGACATAGTGTATTCAGCTGAGAAAGCTCAGTGAGCATTGGATTAGGCTCAAGCAGTCACCAGGAAAGCACTTGACTCCCATTATCTCATAGCTGTGGAGATAGAGTAAGCCTGACAGCTGGCTTCCTACAGGATTCGGCATTTCATTTCTTCCTAGTAAGAAGCAAAGCCAAAAATACTATTTCCTTCCCCAACTTATAAACAATAGTTGGCACAGTTCTCCTTGACTTACAGATTTGCCCTTACACCCCTGTGTTTCACCTGCACAAACTTTAAGAAGTGAAAAGAAGGAAATGCAGCCCTGCTGCATCTAATACAGTTATGATCTAGTCCCTCCATTGCTGCACTGGAGAAAATTAGTGTCATGGTGATGAAATCCAGCTATATCACAATTTCAAGTGATGCACTAGTAGCCATGGCAACAAGGTATTCCCTTCCAGTAAATGACTGTAATGGTGCTTTTAAGATTGTACATCAAAGCCAAAGCATAGCGCTGAATCACCCTGGAGCAAGTACTGACTTCAAAGAGAAAAGGTCAGAACAATAGGTTATTCATAAACAGACAATAATTCTTTTCCAATTTACAAGTTTTTCTTTCGGATATGTTCTGAGATAGAAGTGGGAACAATATAGTGAATCTTGCACTACAGTTGTGTACTCTCAGGTTACTACAGTACCTCCTCTACTCTACTGGCTTCCTACATGGCTTCTGCCGCTCTCCATGGGCCTTGTGTTCATTGCTGTGTCTTTGAGTTCTCCAACAGTAAATATGATTTCATCTGAGAAGGGAGTTTATAGAATTTATAGGAATCAGAGGCTGGGAAATAAACTAAATAGATGACCTAAGTGTCCTAGTCGGGTTAGGTATTCTACTAGCCTTATTTTGAAATTTTAATACTAAATTAAAAGGCTAGGTGATGATAAAGCTGCTGAAGGGAAAAATAGTGCTTAGAAATGGCTTTGAAATAATAACAACAATAACAACAAAACCCACCAAACTAAAGTATATTAAGTCTGAGGAATACTAAAGTTTTGCAAGGAATATTAAGCTTATTGCTATTTAATTCCACAAACTCCCCAAAGAGTGAGTTAAAGAAGAATTTTTTACATTGTCACTGTACTAGTGATGCTTGCTACCTTTCCTGAAAACCGAAGCTCCTTATTTTTCCTTTGTAAAATTATTTCTGTTAAGTATGGCGGCTGGAGTTACTTTGTTTTCTCTGAAAAAATCTGATTTTCACTCCCACACATTTACAATGTACTATCTTTTATTGTACAGTGAGCGAAATGACCAGGTCAGGATGCTGATGGTCCAGAGGATCTTAATTAACAGTAACTATGGAGAATATAATGAACTAGCAACAGGTCATATTTGACTGCACATCTGAAATGGCTTTTAAAAAGTCAGACTTTTTTGTGATTGAATTCCTTATGTGACAGACATTGGAAAAGCAGAAATTATCCTTTAGCTCTATGTGTGAATGTGTGTCTTTGTGTGTGTGAGATAAAACCTGACACAATTCAGAGTTAAGCGCACATGAGTAATTGGAGGATTTAATAATTATTGGTTTCATATTTTGTGCTGGTTTTGACTGGGATAGAGTTAATTTTCTCCACAGTAGCTGATACGGGGCTGTGTTTTGGGTTTGTGCTGCAAACAGCGCTGATAACACTGGGATGTTTACTGTTCCTGCTGAGCAGGGCTTACACAGAGCCAAGGCCTTTCCTGCTCCTCACAGCACCCCACCAGTGAGTAGGCTGGGGGTGCACAAGGAGCTGGGAGGGGACAGCCAGGACAGCTGACCCCAACTGGCCAAAGGGATATTCCATAGCATATGATGTCATGATCAACATATAAGGGGCTGGGGAAATAAGAAAGAAGACGGAGGGGTGGGTGGATGTGCGGCATTCAGATTGGTGTCATTTGTCTTCTCAAGTAATCATTACGTGTGATGGAGCCCTGCTTTCCTGGAGCTGAACACCTGCCATGGGAAATGGTGAATGAATTCCTTGTCTTACTTGCTTGTGCACGCGGCTTTCTATTAAACTGTCTTTATCTCAATCCACAAGTTTTCTCACCTTTGCCCTACTGATTCTCTCCCTCATCCCACCAGGAGGGGACTGACCAAGTGGCTGTGTGGTGCTTAGTTGCTGTCTGGGGTGACAGAACTGAAGCAAAAGTTTCCAGCCTTTGGAAATATGTCAGCTTTTAGCAACTGAACTTGGAAAACCCATAGATGTTTCGCAATAGAGACTACTAGACTATTTGGTGACTTTTGGGTTTTGCAGTTTTCTGTACGAAGCAATTTTGAACTAGCCATGTCTTGGCAAAGACTTTGTTTTCTTTATTTGCCTCAGTCATACCTGTATTAAGATCAGTGAAGGGATGATGGCAGTTTTGGTCCATGTGGGGGAGAAGTTAAAAATTACACATGCAAAAAAAAAAAGAAAGCCAGTAGCAACAATAGATGTGAACAGAAATTTGGAGGTTACATCTTTAGATGATGAAAGAATTCAAAATTCAGATAGAATTATGTATATATTATTGATATATGTGAGACAGAACTCTCTAACAGGTACACCTTGTACAGTCTGAGGAAGTCTCCAAAGGCAGTGTACTTGGAAGTGACATCAGAGGCTTGTAGCTCAAAATGCAATAAAGGTTAAGTGCTGAGTGTCAGCTATTCACTGGTCATGGCAAACAGCTGAGGTCTTTGCCTTCAGCCTTCCAGTGGCATTCTTTTCTTAACCAGCTCCACTCTTGAAATTCTCATTGCCACAGCCCGTCTTCTGCGAAGATCTCTCACAAATGCTGAAATCTTAGTTTAGAGCGAGGCTTGCCTTCACTACTAACTGATTATGTCAAGTTTCTGTGGATTTTTTCTTGTGAGTGTGTATTTTTCTCAACTAGACAAGATGAGAAAAAAATTATTTTTCCAAGAGTTAATACTTATCACTGCTAAGTCACCAAGCCTATTTAAACAAAAATAAAACTAATGTACCATTTGAACTATTTAACCAATCTTTTTTCAAGATAGCAAAGTATATACTGAGAAAATATTCATCTTCTTAAAAGTTTTCATTCAAAGCAAATCATGTGCTATGTGTTACTACACAAAATTGTAGTAGATTTGCCCATATGAAGTCCAATAATTGTATACTTATTCTGCTGTTTGTTTGCTTCTCATTTGAAAAATGAAGCTTAATTAGAATTCCAAGTCTAATCCATTTGTTTCATGAAAAAAAGCTGCCAAGTGCAAGATCTGACATTCAAAAAAAATCAATACTTTTGTAGAACGTTTAAACATCTTGGGTAATATCACAGGACTGAAGTAATTTGTGTCATGTAGTAAAGCTCTAATTAAAGATGCAACAGGAGTAAGAATTGCATTTCTTCGTTATTCAGTCTGCGTTTTACTGTTCAGCTCATATAAGGCTATTGGTTGATGCTTATTATAGCTCCCCCCTTCCAATCATGAACGTGAAACATGTTAGGATGTATTAAAAATATTCTTTCTTTGTCAGTTATAAGAGACGCTCAAGGTCAGATGCAGATAAGCAAGAGCAAGGAAACAGAGATGATTTGTTTAGTTGCTGGTGAGCTATAGATTATTTTTGTTCCTCTTTCTCTGAGAAATATCCCTGAATTTCTGTCAAGGGAGTCAGGTATCAGTATAGTTCTTATCTGTTAAAAAAGTGTTAGGTTTGCTGAGCTCATACTGTCAGGATGTAAAAGTTTCTCTAGGCTCTGAATAGAATTTTTAAGGCCAAACTGAAAGCTCATTTAGATGACAAGGTACCTCACTCTAGATATAAACCTATTTCTCCCAGAGGAGTGATTAATGAATTAAAATATAATTTGATATTGACTTAAAAGGGTGGCAGAGACTTAAAAAAAGTCATTTTGTCCACGTTCCTGCTTTAACAAGTATGTTTACTAAACTTCTTAAAGACTTCCAGTGTGGGAATTCTATTCAATAAAATCTGTAGAGCTCCAGTGATCCATTTGCTTCCTCTCTGTGGTTAAAACCTCTCATTTCTTGACTGTTCTGTCTTGAATATAGAGCACATATTGTTCCTTTCTCACTACTGCATTTTTTAATGTATTTGAAGCCAATTATCCTGTTCTTACCTAACACTTGATCGAATTTGGCTTTTGGTCTTGCCTTCCTATCCTTTGGGAATCTGAGATCTACGTGATAGAGGTGTAATTTCCAAGTGGAAGTGGATAAAACCATCAACAAAATCTTTGAATCTTAAGTGGAATGGATAAAGCAATGCTTAAGTATTTTGTTTTAGAAAGCTTTAAAGCCTTTATTCCATATAGCAATAAAAAAAGATAGAGGAAGGAATATTAGATAAAATACAGTTATATACGTCATTTTCTGGTTGCAGCTGAAAATCAAGAATGAACAAGTAAGCTCTGGGACATCTTAAATAGTTTTGAGGAGGTCAAGTATCCACCTTAGAGCTAAACCCATTCATTTCAAAAGGAGCTGAATGGCCAACTGTGTCCTGGGATGCATCAAAAAAAGTGTGACCAGAAGGTCGAGGGAGGTGATTCTGTCCCCCTACTCTGCTCATGTGAGACTGCACCTGACATACTGCATCCTGCTCTGGGGTCCCCGGTATAGGAAAGACATGAAGCTGTTGGAGCAAGTCCAGAGGAGACCATGAAGACGATGAGAGGCCTGGAGCACCTCTCTGGTGAGGCCGCACCTCGAGTACTATGTCCAGTTTTGGGCCCCTCACCACAAGAAAGACATCAAGGCCCTGGAGCGTGTCCAGAGAAGGGCAACGAAACTGGTGAAGGGGCTGGAGCACAGGTCTTATGAGGAGCGGCTGAAGGAACTGGGCTTGTTTAGTCTGGAGAAGAGGAGGCTCAGGGCAGACCTTATTGCCCTCTACAACTACCTGAAAGGGAGTTGTGGTGAGCTGGGGGTCGGCCTCTTCTCGCAGATAACTAGTGACAGGACAAGGGGGAACGGCTGCAAGTTGCGCCTGGGAAGGTTCAGGTTGGAGATGAGGAGAAAATTCTTCTCTGAAAGGGTGGTCGGGCATTGGAACAGGTTGCCCAGGGAGGTGGTGGAGTCACCATTCCTGCAGGTGTTTAAGGAAAGGTTAGATGTGGTACTTAGGGACGTGGTTTAGTGGGTAATAGGTGGTGGGGGGATGGTTGGATTAGATGATCCTTGAGGTCACTTCCAACCTTAATGATTCTATTCTATTCTATTCTATTCTATTCTATTCTATTCTATTCTATTCTATTCTATTTCTATTTCTATTCTATTTCTATTCTATTCTATTCTATTCCTATGAGGACAGGCTGAGAGAGTTGGGTTTGCTCAGCTTCTCCACTTGGAGAAGGCTGCAGGCACTATTGTAGCCTAAAGGGGCTTACAGGAAAGCTGAAGAGGGACTATTTACAAGGGCATGTAGTGATAGAACAAGGGTTAACATGCTTAAGATGAAGGAGGGTAGACTGAGATTAGATATGAGGAAGAAGTTATTTAATGTGAGGGTGGTAGAAGTACTGGCACAGGGTGCCCAGAGAAGCTGTGGCTGCCCCTGGATCCCTGGCAGTGTCCAAGGCCAGGTTGGATGGGGCTTTGGACACCCTGGGCTGGTGGGGGGTGTCCCTGCCCATGGCAAGGGGGTTGGAAATAGATGATCTTTAAGGTTCCTTCCAATCCAAACCATTCTATGATTCTATGATTCTATTTCAGAGGGAAGAATTGAAGAGAAGGATGAATGCACCCCTACCAGCAGAAGAGAAAGAAACCGAAGCTTCTTTGATTGAACTGTCAGAGAAATTAGAAGCTGAAGCCTCACCACTCCTGGTTAACAAGGAAGAACACCCAGAGAAAAAAAATGCAGTCAGACTGGTCATCTCGCTACTGTTTTCTAGAATACCTATCTACACCCATAACAGGAAACATAAGCGATCCCTGAAACTTAAATGTTAAGGACTTTATTCAGTAGCCCTCACTTAGATGTCTTCTACAATTTGAGATAGCCCAGGCAGTGTCATCTGGTTTCCAATTGCTCCAGACATGCACAAATTCCCTCAGGCCCTGTGTGAGATCTGCCAGTGCCACATGGGTGGTGCGGATACCAAAGGACATCTCAAATGGTCCAAAGCCCCCTAAAAGTGGGCAACTGAAACATCACAGAATCATAGAACATCCCACGTTGGAAGGGACCCACAAGGACCATCGAGTCCAACTCCTGGCCCTACACAAAGGACCAGCCCAACCACAGCAGATGACTGAGAGCGTTGGCCAGACACTGCTTGAACTCAGCCCAGCTCAGGGCGGTGACCACTGCCCTGGGGAGCCTGTGCCAGGGCCCCACCACCCTCTGGGGGAAGAACCTTCTCCTGATCTCCAACCTAACCCTCCCCTGGGGCAGCTCCATGCCGTACCCTGGGGTTCTGTCGCTGGGCACCAGAGGGAGGAGATCAGCGCCTGCCCCTTGGCTCCCCCTCGGGAGGAAGCTGTAGGCCACCATGAGCTCTGCCCTCAGCCTCCTCTTCTCCAGGCTGAACAGGCCCAGGGACTTCAGCCTCTCCTAATATGTCTCGCCCTCTAGACCCTTCACCATCTTCTTTGCCCTCCTTTGGACACTCTCCAACAGCTTTATGCCCTTTCTGTGCTGTGGCGCCCAAACCTGCCCCCAGCACTGGAGGTGAGGCCGCCTCAGCGCAGGGCAGAGTGGGACCATCCCGTCCCTGGCCCAGCTGGCAATGCCAGGCTTGGTGCCCCCCAGGACACGGTTGCCCTTCCTGGCAGCCTGGGCACACTGCTGGCTCATGGTCACCTTGCTGCCGACCCAGACCCCCCAGTCCCTCTCAGCACGGCTGCTCTCCAGCGTCTCACCCCCCAGGCTGTCTGTACAGCCAGGGCTGCCCCTGCCCAGGGCAGGATCCAGCACTTGCTCATGTTAAACTTCATGCGGTTGGTGACTGGCCAGTTTTCTGTTCTTTCCAGATCTAAGAGATATTGTCAATGGTAAAACTGTGTATTCTTTAAAAGATGGGCAAACAAGAGTCAAAAACCATATGAGGACATTAAGGTAAAATCCCGAAAGCAGCAGAGGTGCATCAGCATAACATTACAACAAGGATAACTGGCTTTAGCTTGTGGCAGTAAAATCCTACTTCAGAATAACTTGTCAGTGTTACCTTAGGGGTTTCTGCACTGGTGGTGGACACACAGCCAGTAGAGCTAACCGTGTTGAAGAAGGTTTGATAGGGATATGTAGAAACATATTTGGAATAAGAACAAGAAAAATTCTGGAAGACATGTATTTATGTACATCTTAACAATGTCTTCAGATACAGAATCCTACAGAGATGAATCTGTCCCAGTTCTAAAATCCTACTAATTTAAAATTCTGAAAAATTTCTAAAATATTTTTTTTATCATGAAAAGCCCATTTTTCTGAAATTCTAATACATTTCCTGATGAGTTTCAGCAAACAAGGCTCATGGATATTAATAGAATTACTACATGTATATCTGTCGTTGCACAGACTCAGTGGGGAGAAATCTTGCTAAGCTGTTTCTACGGCACCTTGTACAGCAGTGTTCTATTTCAACATAATTTTTTCTAATTGGATTGCAATGAAAATGATAAATTCAAGTATTTATACAGTTTCCATGCTATCACTGACCTTGTTTTCTTTTACTTTCATTTGAAATATGAGGATGATAAAGTGTACAAATGAATTTTTCTTTAATATCTTTAAAGAAAGTATCCTTAATAGCACTGTATTTAAGGAAAGTGCAGTATTTAAGGAAGGTGTTCTATCAAAAGAGGCATCTTAGAAAAAGACAAATTTGCTTATAACTGGGCAAATGGTGATAAAGGCTGCTATTCTTTCAAAGGAAGTGAGGATAAAAAGTAAAATAGCACTAAGATTTTCTTTCTAGCAGATGTAATATTTAATAATAAAATCAGAGAATATGGAGCTTTGGGAGCTTGATTTTAGGGTTCTTTTTGTAAAAGATGGAACTATATAAGAATGAATATTACAGAATGGCTTTCTGGAGTATATTTGCTGATAATGGAAATAAGGCTAGCCTATTCACTGAAGTTATACATTGAACAGTTCTGTGCTATATTAAAAATTACCAAGTCTTTCAGAAGGAAGCTAATGCACTGCATGTAGCCATTCAGGTTCTGTTAACCATTAAACTAAATAGTATTCTATTTCATGCATGATTTCGTTCAGTTAGATGAAGAATGCAGCAGTGGGTCTGAGGAGGTAATAGGTAAGGAATTTTAAATAAATAAATATTTTCTTTTGCTGGCAGGCATTTTCTTGTGATTCCAATTGCCTTATTAAGAGATCTTTATGATTAACCCACTAATGTGTGCCAAAAATGTTGGCAGATGACTCTGTCCACCCTGTGGATAACACAACTGCATGTATCCCTGCTGGGAGGAAAGAAACAGATTTTAATTGGCTACTGATGAATGCAAATTCTTCACTGAGGTATGGAAATCACCGCATGCAAATCTACAGGGTTAATTCAATATTTCAGTAAGGAGAAAACGTTCTGAAACACTGCATAGATCTAGATGTTGCCTACTAATTATAGACGGAATTATTATCTAGTTGATGCTGCTCACCTAGATTACGATGATTCTCTGTTATACAGCGCTTTGTTTAATTGCTCCCTTTTTCTGCCACTGAATTTGCAAGCACAGCTATGCTGCTCCATGGTTATGGAATAATACACAATTTGATCCTGAAAAAATTCGTTCAGGTTTCTTGCTTATTTTTTCCTCCAATCAGTATTCCTTATAACTTCTGTTCTGGGAAAACAGACCTTTTGAATCACTAAGTACATATATTACTTGTGAATACTGGTTTCTGTTTGTTCATATTAGGAGTTATCCAAGCATATTTATTTTTTTCCTGACAATCATCAACTTCTGTCCATGCTTAATTTCTCCTTAGTCACCATAATATTCTCCCCAGTAGTTATGAGGGGAGGGAAGTACACTCCTTAAGATGTTTTTGCATTTTGAGATCTGCTAGAGCTATCGTATCAAGAGCAGTTTATAAAGATAAGACGTATTTAAATTTAAAATAGCTTGAGGAAAGATAACAGGAGGTAGGCTAGGACGTAACTTACCAGGTCAACTGGCAAAAATTCCCCTGGCTGATGAATTGTGGAGTTTAGTGTCAAATGAGCTACATTATGTCCCTTTTTCTGGTATCAGTGGTTTATAGTAGGGTTAGATACATCCATGTGAATTGCACAGACAGTTTCTGGAAAGGATAGTCAACTGAGCCTGGGGATTTTAGTGGAAGTTATGCCATACTAATCCATACCTTACTGTCAGGCAAGGAGGTAACTCAAATCCACACGTAGCAATTGCTCTAAATTCACGTAGGAAATCATTCCTGCATTGAAGAGTCTGGCTGCAATTTTAAAAGCACAAATAATTTTCTAGAGTTACATTCAAATAAGGCATATTGATGTTCAGTAGCAGTAAAAAAGACTTAGCCTGAACACTTATAGAATTTTATGAGACTGACTTTGTATTATAATGCTTTTAAATCATCTCAGATAAGAATTTTGAAGTATACTATAAAGAATCCTTAACAAGGAAGTTTTAATGTATTATACATATGATGGTATTAGTGGTAAGACCCAGTGATTTGCCTTGCAAATTTGGAATATTCCAGTCCTCAACAGACTACGCCACCTCATAAGTTTCTAAAGCTATGTCAAAATTTTAAGAAATACCATAGTTAAGACAAACATCTCTTCCCACCATCTAACTCACAGGTTCTTTTTTTACCATTTTTACAACAGTACTCTTTATTAGAATCTTATGTATTTTGTAGCAATAAACTCTTTTTATTCATAAAGGTTCATACCAATGTCTTCTTAACCCTTTAAGGAATTTTCAAGTGACAATTTTCTACCCAGCTAATCCTGGTACAGTCCCCTATACACTGGAACTGAAACAGCCTAGAGAGAAACTTAGTGTCCAATGCATCTCTAGCATGGTGACACAAGACTTGTTGCTGAAATTTGTCAGCATCTTTGGTCTTTGTCTTTGTTTTAAATCTGTTGATATACTTCCTAAATTACAGCAGAGAGCTGTCTATTCCCTTCAAAATCTTGGCAGAGTATCACTTTATCTTTGAGTACAGTGCAGAATTTATGGCTTACTGAGATTGGCAAAGGTTTTCTGCTCTCATTTCCTTTTGTACTCGAGGTATTAACAAATCACTGAAGCAAAATTTCCATACAGCGTTTATACACTTTACGAAGCAGTAGGACAATATAATAGAGAAATATTATTGAAGATAGCCCTACAAATTAGAGGAAAATGTGATCAGCTGGCCTTGTTAGTTCATTTAAATGAGGACAAGATGGCCTTTATTTGTTTAGAGAGGCTGATCTACAAATAAATAACTGCAAAAAAGAGAGAAACTATTCCATGTGTGGCTTCTGGGGAGTTCCTGGAATACATATGAGCTGACACGGAAAGATCACTGTGTGACGGCTGATAGAGAATGAGTACGACAATAAGACACGGAGAAGACAGATTGCAAAGTGTATTGAATGGTAACACGTAGAGTTGTGCTCACATTGCAGCACTGACTGTCTTCCACCATTTACAGACCTGTGTAAGAGTTGTGTAAGAATGGGAGATACTTAGCTCCTCTAAGTCCATTAAGCAACGTGCTCTGGGAAGGCAGGAGGAGCAGACTGGCAGGATGTTTAAGGATCATCTATGAATCTCTGGTTACAAAGAAGTACCACTTCTAAAACACACTAGGCCTTTTTAAGGAAAGGAAGGTTTTCTAGATATCAGTGGGAGCAGAAGATTAGAGGTTGAATTCTGATCACGTGCAAATCTCTCTAAAACTCCCTCTGAGCATGTTTGCCAAAGAATAAATAAATTAAAAAAAAAAAAAATATCGGCAAACTGATACAACAGCTTTTAATGGTGATCAATGATTTGTTCACTTAGAAACCTAAGTAGGTACAGGTACAAAATATTGAATTGTACTTTCTGCTGCATTTGTACAAAGGTTACTTAACGCACAGCAAGTGTATTTATTCTCTGATCAATCAGTTTCATTCACTGGCTATATTTCTGACACCAGGCCTCCCTCCCTTTTTACATACTGAGTTGCCTGTAGCAATCTTTTGCCCTTGATCTTGTAAACGTCTAGGCAGAGAACATCTTGCTCTTTTGAGCTGTACAGCGCCTGTCATCAGAAGATCCAGGACAACTGCTATGTTATTTGCTTTGTATTGTATGCAAACTTGAACTAGTTATCCTCAGTCTTCTTTGGGGCAAAGGAAAATGACTTATGTATAAATCTAGGAATTTATTGTTGGTATAACTAAAATCTTAACAGTCTAACCCAAGTTATTATTAGTCCAGATGCGATTATAACAGAAAGGAATAATACTAAGGAAAGAGCCTCAGTATGACCAAAACTGCCTTTTGCATCTATCCACTTAAAAACTATGATTGTACAATGCAAACACAAAGTAAAACAAATCTAACTGTTGTTAGAAAGCAGTTTCAGCTGAAGTAGCTAAGACGAAGCCCCAGGCAAGTGAACACAAATTCAGATAAAGCAAGCGTTGCTCCTAAGGCCCTGCAAACTCAGTACAAAGCCTTTCAGTAGCAATAGCAATATTGTATTTACTGGGCTGCAGCACTACAAACTGATATTCATAATGACTCCATGAACTGTTTTATTAGCTCTGACTTTCAGGAGGACAGCATCAAAAATTGCAGTCTACAGTTCTCAAGCTTTTATGACTTCTGAAACGGACACGTGAAATCCTGGGAAAACCCCATCTGTTATCTGTCAGAAAGAAGAAAGGGAAAACTGGAGCCACATAGCCCAGTACGTCTGACCTAATCAAGGACATTCCCCAGTTCTGGCCCATGGTCAGTTCTTCCTGGGAGAGAATATTTTCTTCTCTGGACAAGTCTTCCTCTGCATGTGATTGCCTGCAGCGTTTTCCTCCAGGCTTTTGCCTAGAGGTTGCCTGTCTTGGGAAACTTTGTTCATGCAGCCGTTGCCTCAGGGATGCTATGAGGATAAATTTATTAAGACTTGTAAAGCATTCAGATGATGTACTAAGAAAGACCAATTAAAAGCCTTACCAAAAAATGCAAGCAGGATATATCAGGGCTATGGATTCAGCTTTCCAGAATGTTTTTGTGAGAGATCAAGTTTGTGTTTCCCTGAATTACTCACCATTAAAGTTTTCCACTTCATAACCAGCCCTGTAGACTGTCAATTGAGTAGTTAAATGCTTTGGGGAGAGTATCATAACTAATCAGTGAATCATTTATTTACAAATAGTTCTCTCCTCTTGGGCAGCTGCAATGTTGATTGATCTGAGGCTCTCCATCAGACAGTGAGATAAACCCACCTTCATTATGTGTTGCTCCAAAGCCTCTTGAAGTCAATGAAACTTTTAATTGACTTGCTTGGGCTTTGGAATAGACTAGACTAGAATAGAATAGAATCATTAAGGTTGGAAGAGACCTAAAGGATCATCTAGTCCAATCGACCCCCCCACCACCACCTATTAACCACTAAACCATGTCCTTCAGTGCTGCATCTAATCTTTCCTTAAATACCCGCAAGGACGGTGACTCCACCACCTCCCTGGGCAACCCCTTCCAATGCCCAACCACCCTTTCCAAGAAGAAATTTCTCCTCATCTCCAACCTGAACCTTCCCAGGCGCAACTTGCAGCCATTCCCCCTAGTCCTGTCACTAGTTATCTGCAAGAAGAGGCCAACCCCCAGCTCACCACAGCTTCCTTTCAGGTAGTCGTAGAGGGCAATAAGGTCTGCCCTGAGCCTCCTCTTCTCCAGACTAAACAAGCCCAGTTCCTTCAGCCGCTCCTCATAAGACCTGTGCTCCAGACCCTTCACCAGCTTCGTTGCCCTTCTCTGGACATGCTCCAGGGCCTCGATGTCTTTCTTGTGGTGAGGGGCCCAAAACTGGACACAGCACTCGAGGTGCGGCCTCACCAGGGATGAGTACAGGGGGACAGTCACCTCCCTGTTCCTGCTGGCTACACTA
>VWZZ01003699.1:39316-59278 GCA_013399095.1 Psophia crepitans | reverse complement strand
GGGGAGGGGGAGGGGGGGAGGGCGGGGGGAAAGGAAGGGATTGGTAAACCAACCTGTCACACACTTAAGGCTTTGACCTCCTTGTGCTCTCTGGGATCTGAGCGGCTAATGAATCACCAAAGCTCTTGAAGATGAGCAGTCTCCCATAGACAGCTGCACTGCCGTAACAGGCAAAGTGACATTTCCTACAAGGAACGACTTACCTACCCAGTAAATTGACAGATTTTAGAAACCAGGTTCAAGTCCTTTGCCACATCTGTATGCGACTGAGACCCCTTCTGCCCTATCTCTAGTCAGTGGAAAATTCTGCATAGCAGAGGCTGTCTCCTGCCATGTTACAGCTGCAATGTGTGGGAATGAGACTTTCAATCAAGGTTTGTAGTGAAATAATGAAAAATAGCTTGTAAGAAATTGGGTGTGGCCCAACTATAATCAAGGAGGGACAGGCAGGCATTGGAACATCTCATCCCATAAATGTGGCCATTTCATTACACTCGGTCTTGTAAAGGAGCATGATGCTCACACTGCATCTTGTGATGACAGTTCCCACATCTTTTTGTAGCTTCTTGTGGGAAGGGACTGTGCACAGCAGAATGTGCTGCTTGTTTACTCCTGGTTGGCATACAGAGTGGAAACTTTCCTATGTCTTGGATTATTGGAAGAGAAGCTGAAGGAGTAGCCAGAGCTATGGTAGGGAAGCAGGAAATGGGGCCAGGGGAGTACAACCCATTGCCAAGATCCAGCTTTTGTGCCTGGAGATCAAAATCTATTTCAATAATCTCCTGGTCAGAAACCTTTCAAAGCTGCACCAAGGAAGGTTTAGATGGACATGAGCAAGCATTTCTCTACTGTGAGGGTGGTCAAACACTGTTAACAGGCTTCCTGAAGATGGGTTGGTGGCTCAAAGCTCTTAGTGTTTAGGAGGCATTGGGCAATGCCCTTAGTAACATGCTTTAACTTTTAGTCAGCCCTGAATTTGTCAGGCAGTTGGACTATATGATCGTTCTAGGTCCCTTCCAGCTGAAAATATAATTATTCTATTCTATTCTATTCTATTCTATTCTATTCTATTCTATTCTATTCTATTCTATTCTATTCTATTCTATTCTCACTTTCCTCTTTACTTGAGTTGAAACATTTAGTTATTCCCAAGGACTTGTAAAAGGCATAATCTTCTGCTTTCTGTAGGAAAAGTCTGATCTTTCAGCCCAGACACTTCCAGGTGCTCTCCCAAGGTGCAAGTCTCTTCCAAGTCAAAGTGCCTGTAAGTCGAAGGATTCTTGAAAATGGGTTGTGTGTGATTTATAAATGAAGAGTTCAGTTCTTGTCTGTCTGTAGTCAAAACTAGCATGACAACAAAAGGTTCAGCAACATTACAGTCCTATGGGTAGCCTCATCTCCCCTCAACTGCTTGACTTTGTCAGAGAAATCTCACTTTTAATGTGTGCGAGCCCGTTACTCCTTCAGCTCCATTTACTCACTTTTGAGTTTCAGCCTGAACTCCATTTATGCTATACAGTTTAACATTTCTGCTATACAAATTCCTCCTGAAAGCTTATCAGCCTAGTTACAAAATCTACTGCACTTCAGCTTCATGACAAAAGGACAGAAAAAATACAAACACGACTCTCCACCCCTTGTGCATATAACTGACCTGAATGTCACAGTGACAGAGTGGGAATTTTTCGGTATTGTTTCAGTGATTTCTAATGGTTTTCCAGTAATGCCTTGGAGAATAAAAAGAAAAGCCAACCAGCTGAGCTTTTGAGGGAGAGGCCACCTTCCACACTGGGAGATATTGATAATGATCATAAAGTCTTGATTTTTTTAGACGTTCTCAACCAGCTTTGCTTTGCTAAAATGTCTGGTTTATTCTTTAACAGTCCTCTGACCCAAATGTTTGCTCCTGTGTCCTGTTTATGTCTGCATCTAAACGTAAAACCTGTTGGCCAGCACCCACCCATCCCAACAGCTCTGCTGAAAGCAGAGGAAGAGTGAGATGACTCAGTGGGTGTTTTCAGGAAACACCTCAAAGATTCAAAGCAAAAAAATCTGCGTGTAAACATGTATTTTAACCAGGGATAGGACCTGGTGACGTGAACCTTGTTTCTAATTAGCTTCCATCAGATGAATAAGTAATTCAATAATGATGCTGTGAGCAACAATTTGAGCTTAAATGTCTCCTGGGATATAAACTTGGTTCATTTCCTTTTTGGGGATGCTAGCTCAATACTCTAATGTTGTCATCTAAAGATTCCTAAGGATCAGTCTTCCCAGAGACTAGTCTGTGTCTAATGTTTTGGAAGGATAAGAAAATAAGAAATCAATGCTACAGCTTCCATGAGGATTTAATTATTTGTTACTTACATGTCAACATAATGTTCCTTCTTCTAAACAAAATATTACAAATACAGCAAATTGTCATTATGGCTCCTCACTCTAATTTGGTAGCCCTGGGCACTAGTCATTTAACTTGTTTACCACATGAAATTGCTTTGCTTTCTCTACTTTTTTCCTGATTTAAAGCAGTAACCATCCCAAAATTTAATATTGCAGCAAGCTTATTTTAATTTGCAAAGCCAGGCACTGGAAGAAGGGGCTTAAAAAAAAATTAAAAGCCAGTTAATTGCATTGCTGACTTTCTTGTTGTAGCGATACACTGCAAAAATTCATGAAAGTTACATGTACTCCAGCCATGTAGTAAAACAGCAGTATCATATTCACCAGATTAGTCATTCATTTTCTTCCATGTAGAGCAGAGTTTGCATTTAGCATGACCAAAGTCAGCAAAAATAAGAATGATTAGAAAGCGATAACCAACAAAAATATTGATAAAATAAGTTTGATTGCCCCAGTTAAATGTTGAATAAGCTGGAATCCACATCAGGAAACCATTAGGTGTTTAACACATTTTATAGCATGTGCTCCAAAGAGAGGCTTAAGATTAATTGAGCATGGAAGGTGAACAAGCTTCTCAATACCCTGTCCTCTAGTTAAAGGTCGACATGCTCTGATGAAGCCAAAGACAGCATCTACTGCATTGAAATGTATCTTATACTAGAAGGAAATGGACATTTAAAATTAAAAATAGATGAAATAACAATTATTAATAATTATTATTAATAATATAACCCTGTATTAATGTCTGCTAGTTGGGGAAAAATACCTGACAGCTGTTCACTTGTAAGTGGTGATTTTATCTCTGTATGTGCTTGCCACTCCAGAGTCAACGAAAGTGCCAAGTGCCTAACTTTGGTTCCTATAACAATGAAGTTAAGACAAGGAGATAAATCATAGAATGATAGAATCTGCTATCATCTATCTCAAGAAAATACGAAAGGAAATGTCTTTTTCTTTTTTTTTAAACTTTAGGATTACAAAATCACAGTGATTATTTAAGAAACCGATTGCCTTCTGTTCAGAAAGAATTTTTTAGGTGGTGGGTGAAAAAAATTGCAGTAACAAAAAATCTCATCAATTTCTTCAAAGGGCTGGAAGATCTTCATTTCTCTTTCTTTTTATACCATTGAGGATAGGTATTAATTTGGTCCCAAACATTGTTACATCATTTTTTATTACAGTTATCAAGTGTCAGTTGATGATTTGCATTGAGTTAAAACTGGTTTATTGCAAGTATAAGGGTAAAATATTAATACATATAACAGTAACAACAGCAATTTGGATTTAGTTTATTCACATATTTTCTGTCTGAGCCCATTGCATGTGAATACTCTATTGACCTTATAGCACCACACTTCATCATGGCTGCTCTGCTGTTTAGAGGGACCTCAACAGGCTGGAGAATTAGATCCATGGAAACTTCATGAAGTTCAACAAAAGGAAGTACAAGTCCTGCATTTGGGGAGGAATAAGTCAAGGCGCCAGCACAAGCTGGGGGCAAACAGGCTGGAAAACAGTTTGGCAGAGAAGACCCTGGGGGTCTTGGTAGACAGCAAGGTGACCACGAGCCAGCAATGTGCTCTCATGGTAAAAGAAAGCAAACAGCTTAATTGGGCTGCATTAGGCACAGCACTGCCAGCAGGCTGAAGCAAGTGAGCCTTCCTCTCTGCCCTGCACCAGTGAGGCACGCCTGGGGTGCTGCGCTGAGTATTGGGCTCCTCCAGTACTGGAGAAATGGACACAGCGGACTAAGTACAGTGAAAAGCCACAAAGGTGGTGAGAGGACTAGAACTGTACTGTATGAAAAGAGGCTGTGTTCAGCCTGGAGAAGAGAAAGCTCTGAGGGATCTTACCCACATGCATGAATGTCTGGTGGAACATGTCGACGGACTAGAGAAGATGGAGGTAGATTCTTCAAAGACGTGCCTGATGAAAGGACAAAGGAGACAAAATGAAACACAGGCAATTGTATTTAAATGTAAGAAAATACTTTTTTTTTTTTTTTTTTTACTGTGAAGCTAGTCAAACACTGGAACAGGTTGCCAAGGGAGGTTGTGGAGTCTTCATCTTTGGAGCTATTCAAGACCTGGCTGGACACAGCCCTGAGCAACTGGCTTTAGGTGACCTTACTTGAGCAGAAGTTTGGATCAGACGGTCTCCAGAGATCTTTCTAGCCTCAGTCATTGTGGGAGTTCAGACTTAGATTTCCAGAAACTCTATCCTGTTGTTTTTGCTAAAGGAAAATTGTAGGTGAAAAGTATGAGCTTGAAATGGATACAGTTAAGTAATTTTTATCTTCGTTTCTAGTTGCAGCATGGATTTTGAGGGGATTTGAAGGACAGCAGGCAGTCAGCCAAGAAATCCTAGAGTCCTTACACTAGTAGTCCTGAGGTCTTGATCAACTGCCCCTTTTTGAGGAAAAGGAGAAAAAGAAATACAGGAAAACACAGCTCAACATTAGAGAAGTCCTGTGGGTAGGGTGTGGGTTTTTTTTGTTTTGGAGTCTTTTTAAGTATTTTATATTTAAGTTTTTAAGACAAAAGAGTGTAGAAAGGCAGAGTCATGAAAAACTTCCCCTAGGCCATAAAGGGAGGGATTCAATTGTGAAAATATAGGTGCGTGCTGCCATTTTAAGCAGGAATTCACTCACTGCTGCAGCCACTCCAGTGGAGCCTGGGTCTCCTGCAATTCTGTGCTAAGTCCGTCACACTGATGTAAGACTCTTGGATGAATTCAGGCATCTCAAGGCACCTCTTTAGGAAATCTGACTGGGATTCAGCTGTCTAGCGCCTGCAGCCATTCGGACTTTGGTGTAGCTCTGTCAGCAGTGGACAGATCTATCAAATTCTTTAACACAGTCACAAAAAGACATGTTTTTAACCAAACTGTAGATAACTTTACCACACCACAGTGATCTGCTAACAGCTTCCTTTTTGTATGCACATTTGTACACTATTTTGCATAATTCTTTCACAAAAATTGTCTCCATAATGAAGTATTATGCCTTAAAAATCCTGAGATCTCCTCTATTGCTAGCAGTGCTGATTGCCTATATTCTTGATAAGCGAAATAATATCAAATAGACAATCTGTGTAACAGGACATGACAGCATCCTCAGAAAAGCAGAAAGAAAAGCAAATAAAGACCAAGTGCCCTCCCACCTCTCAGACCCAATTCCCGATCCTGGGGTTTAGCTTTGTTATTTCTTTTAATCTGTTTGGAGAAATCACTCCTGGGTAGGGCACCCTTATTGAAGGGATCATTAATTTGAAGAGAGGCAGACAAAAATAGGGAGTTTGTATTTCGGTCACAAAATGGATCAAAGAAAAATTTCCTAGGGCAAGGTGCTGTTGTCAAGATTGTCCTGAAGAAAGGAAAATCATTACAGAGGATTATCTATAACAGTGGTTCTCAACCTTTCTTTCAGCTTGTGCACCCCAAGGCAGAAATACAATGTGACTGATCATGATTACCACACACACACACAGACCTATTCTTCTACAAATACATTTTTGCACATGTTCTGTAATGTCTTCTGACGTTATTCCTAAAAACAGGCCCACCATGCACATATGTACATGCTCAGCTTAAAAAAGAATAATAGTAATGAAAATACATATTCTCTTCAGTCTCCCGGGCAGTGTGACTCAACAAATAGTGAAAATTCATCCTCTGCTTGGAGAATGATGTGACAGGAGATTAATTTCGTAGCTCTTCCTCTGTTACTGCTCACTGGAGTTTCTCAAAGGTCACCATTCTAAGGAGATTTTTTTTTTAAAACATTGGTCTTTTCATTACTAATTATCCCTATATGTGATGTCACTGGTGAAAAGGTATCCTTTTAATTAACTCGGAGCACCCTTGGAAATCGCTTGGGTAGTGGGACACTACTTAAATCTGTACTACACTCTAAAGGATCTCATTCTCCAGGCTCCTTCCTCGCAGCAGTTTGTGCCTGTGACAGGAGCTTTTTACCCAGGACTGTATCATCTCATTCTTGCTGTCTATTGGGAACATTGTTTTGTCACGCTACCCCTAGTTCTGGGTACCGAGGAGACTGGAATAAGTTTTCATGGCTGAAACCATGCAGGAAGCATGCTAGGAATTAACAACTATAACTTAAACACAGTTGAATACAGCACAGTATTCAGGACCTGTTTAGATTTCTAGTGTAGATATAGCTCCTGGGACATAGTAGCATGCTTAGCTCTTTTCTAGGGACTTGCTCTTCATGGCAGAATTAGAGTTCTTGCAGCTGTTATTTAATACTCATAGCAATGAAACCCTTGCCAAAGTGGGGCACATAGCTTCTTCCACAACACAAGTTTCGGAAAGAAGCATATTTCATAGCAGAGGACTCAACACTTGATTTCATAACTTTTCAACACATCCAGCCTCAACTCAAAAGCTAAAAGACACTGAAGGCCATGTCATCATCTTCCTGAAATTATACACTAGTATCTGTCCCAACAGTAGGCATGAAAGAGGTGAAATCACACCCAGGAGAAGAAAAAAAGAAGTCTTTTTTCTTATTCTCCATCCTCTACACCAAAGCTGATGTGGGAGTACAGAAAAGTTTTCATACTTTCTTATTTTTCCATTATCAAAATTGACATAATAATACCTTCCTCACAGTCATGGTACAAAGATATTATTTGTAGTACCCTTTCAGCTCCTTGGATAGAAGTTGTGAGGTGATAGTGAAGATACATTTTATGACTGATTATTATGACATTTGGTAAATGAGGCCTAGTTCACATTCCAGAAAAAAAAAATAATTTCTTCCTAAAATGATCATGAAGAAAAAATGCAAAGAAAAGTGAAGGACATCAACTTGCAGGCTTATTAAGATCAAAAAACAAAAAAAAATTCTTCTGCAAAAAGCACAAGCACCTATGAAATCAAAAATAATATTATAATCAGAGGAATGCAACAGGTCTTCTGTGAGGAAAGGCTGAGAGAGTTGAGGATGTTCAGCCTGGAGAAGAGAAGTCTCCAGGGATAATCTATTGTAGCTTTCCAAGACCTAAAGGGGATTTCTACAAAGGATGGACAGATAACTTTTTACCCACGTTTGTAGTGACAGAACAAGGGACAATGGTTTTAAATTAAAAGAATGTAGATTTAGGTTGAATGTGAGGAAGAAATTGTTTATTATGAGTGTGCTGAGGCCCTGGCACAGGGTGCCCCAAGAAGCTGTGGCTGCCCCTGGATCCCTGGCAGTGCCCAAGGCCAGGTTGGATGGGGCTTTGGGCACCCTGGGCTGGTGGGGGTGTCCCTGCCCATGGCAGGGGGTTGGAACTATGTGATCTTTAAGGTCCCTTCCAGCCCAAAACTTTCTATGCCTCTACAAAACCCTAGCTCTATGTACCATAACAAAAATACATTTTTGCAGACAAACACAAACAGAATTTTTACGTGATGAAATATTGCAGCTGTTACTAGATCACAGAAGCATTGAGAACTGGTTGTGTTTTGCTGTGGATTAGGTAGGTCATTATTTAGGACACTGCTTAAAATATCCCTCTAGCCTCTCTGTTGTACAAATCCCCGTTAGAGTGGTGCTATCTTGGAGCTAAAAAAGCAGAATGAAATGAAGTTTCCATCACAGCGTGCTTTAGAGAGAACTCAGTTCATTGGGATTCCAGATACTACACACTTCTGCATTTCCCTGGGAAAGAAGACAACTGTGCATGGCCGCAGAGGCACAGCAGATGCTGAATGCCAGTTGTTAAACCCTAGTGGTTACTTTAATTGCCCCTTTCTACCAATTTGAGATGTTGCAATGGTAGGAAAGCAACAGAGGTTGCTGTCACTCAAGTTCTCCGAACCTACAGCTCTGCCTGAAAAAAAATAATAAAAAATGGACATAGTAAAAAGGGAGAGAAACTTCCACAGACTCATGACAAGCGTGTAAGCAAAACTGTAAAGGGAAGTGAGAAGAGGAGGGGGGAGTTTTGACTCAGTTGTGAATTTGAGGTTTTGCCTGAAAGTTTCATAAGGCAGCTGTGAGTGTTTTATGAGAGACAGGATCCTCAGCAGCAAAGTTACAGCATGATGGACTCTGACATTCTGTAAAACCATAAAACGTGTCAGTAGCTTTAACAAGCAGGAATGCTTTGACCTCCTGAGGTTCCTGTCCAATTTAGCCATAGCAACTGTTCAATTCACACAATTAATGGTTACATTCAGTCAAGGGAGGGAGGGAAAAGGGTGACAGGAAACATCACCTTAAAACCAAGACAGCATTTCTTTTCTTCTGCTCTAGATCCCTTATCAGAGAGCCCCTCCCATCCCCCTTCTTCACTGGGCTATTTTCATAGTTCTAGTTTTCGCTCAGCATTTTTGTTTGCATGCTTCTTGCCCTGTAAATGTGCATTAATAGGATGATTTCAAGTGAGTCTGATCGTTTGAATAAAAAATCATAAGGTTATTCTGCAGACATTTTATTTTACATTTTCTAGCTCTCACACAGACTCCATGTTAGCCTTATTATAGAATCATAGAATATCCGCAGTTGGAAGGGACCCATAAGGACCATCGAGTCCTACTCCTGGCCCCACACAGGACCAGTCCAACCAGAGCAGATGACTGAGAGCGTTGGCCAGGCGCTGCTTGAACTCAGCCCAGCTCAGGGCAGTGACCACTGCCCTGGGGAGCCTGTTCCAGGGCCCTACCACCCTCTGGGTGAAGAACCTTTTCCTGAGGTTGCTTTGTAATTTCTTCTATTTTGATGCTAATCCTACTGATGTCTGTAATTTAGGGATCATGACTTTTCTCAGAGCAAAAAGTCACTTGAGACCTTCCAAAAAGCAAGAGCAGATGCATGGGGGACTTAATCTATTCTTGGAGGATGAGTCATGCTCACTGTTAGTAGAACGGTGCCACTTTAGGAGATAACCGTAGAGGGGAGTCATTTCCTCATGTTACTACAAAACAGATGAGACATTTTAAAGCAAAAGGATAGCAACTTCGTGTCTGCTTTTACATATATGTTCCTACATGAGGAGAAGAGGAAAGGAAAGCACTCTCCAATGAACTTGAAGGACGGGTTTTAGAGAAAGAGCCTGTTGGTCAGACAGCAATGTGTGCAGCCAACACAGGTCCAACCTGTGAGACAGCATGGAGCTTCACACATGTTCAGCTACACAACAAGAAAATTCAAATCTTGCTCAGGGATCAAGTACAGATTTGCCAGCCAGGTCTTCTCTGCTGCCTCTACGGGATACCATGCATTTGTTCTTGATTTGTCCTGTTTACAAGAATGATTGTTCGTCACGTATTGCAACTCCAGCGTACTCCTACAGTATATTTCTTCCTGGGATTTCTAGATATAAGCAGAGGAATTCAGCTGCGGAACTCCTTTCCCTGGGATGTTGCTGATACTAAAAGATGACGAGGGATGAAGAAGAGATTGGACAAGTGCAAGAAGAAAAATCCATCAATTCCATACAGTAATGCATGGAAAACACTCCTGTCTCAAAAAGGTTTTTTATCCTCAGTTAGTAAGTGGCTGGGACAGAGATTACAGCTGGAATCATACATGTTTTCTCTGACATTCTACTTTTTCATTGTCATCAAGTTTTGATTGCTGTTGGCGACAGTATAAGGCCCTTTTTGACTCATTATAGCTCATCTTACACTTTTATGTTCTTAGAGATCCTTAAATATGCTCCTTCAAATTGTCTCTTCCCTTCCCTTCAATATGGACTGGGGGCAGGTGGAGAGCAGAGATGCCCTAGAGATTGCTTCAGGTATCATGACAGGGAAGGAGGTTTGCATGGGGAAAATTAATAATAGGACTAAGTAAGATTAAAGGTATGTGACAAGCCTGGGAAAGGCGTGTAAGAACAAAGATGCAAATGTAGGCACATTAGACCCTGCAGCTGAGCACAATGTCTAGCAAGAAAGAAAATCAAATGTCACATGTCAGACTTGTACTTTCAGACTTCCTTAAATTATTGTTTTCAAAAACATTCACAGATATATAGTTTTTATCTTGACGGGCCTTCATAACTCAGTGAGATAGATAGGAAGATCATAAATGCTTGGAGGATGGGACTCTATCTCCCTGTTCGTTCATAGAGAAGTTAGCAATAAGGATCCATTTCTTGATGTGACTAATTCCTAGTATACACATTATTATGTCTTTTTGACATGTTCCCCTGTCATTCGTCATCCTTGCGGATATTTTTCTCTCAGAAAATCTGCACATTAACACTTTGCATATCCCATAGTTTAAGACAACATAGAAGCAAACCCATCTTTTAACAAATATCACTTTCTTTTACCTGAATATGGATGCTAAAACTCAGTTCTTTGTTCATCTGTGGGTCTCCATCTGTAACTCTTGGGGCTAGAATTCATTTCTTCAGATACACATGGGTGGTAACCAGAGGTGAGATTGACTCCAGCATTCACTCAGTCACTGCAAGAAAACAAATTTCCTGTGTCTTAGAATAAAATGCCTTACCCGGCAGTGCCCATACCAATAGTATTTTCTCAGAATATATAGAGGAGAAAAAAAATCTTTTTTCTTCCTTCCAACTCTTCACCGATAATGAAATGTTTCTATTGCCATGAATTAATGTTTGTTAATTTTCCATGATCTTGTATAAATATTATATGAGCAAAACTGCAGGATGAATAAATGCTGACAACTGAAATCCTTATATTTTGTCAATTTCTGTCCAATCACAGAGAAATTTGTGTCATTCTTCTCAGAGCTGGTGAATTATTTTGAAAGATAATATATAGATAATTATAATGATATCTGAAAATGGCAATTACTCTTTTTAAAAAAAAAATATGTTGTGCTTTTTTAATATATGAATTGATATTTATTCTTTACTAGTTCATGCTGTTCCATAAAAGTAAGCTTCAGAAATATGATTGTGTTAATAATTTATAATATATTTTATTTTTGTAGCAGTTCCCGTACAAGGTATATAGAAAGCAAATACTGGGAGATAGGATAATCTTTTTAACACCCTTGCAAGGGAAATAAGTATCACAGTGCTTATCTTACAGATGGGAAAATTAGGACCTGAAGGATACAAAGGCTGTATTCTGGTGGTATAAATTGCTCCAAATGACACATCTTGCACAAGCTCCCTGATGAGGTATTTGAAGCTCTAAAATTTCTGTATTGACTAGCACAGGGACTTGACTAGAATTTAGATAGTTTGCGCATATCCTAGACTACTTTCTCAAAGTCATGAGAAGAAGCTGAGATACAGTTTGACAAGAATTATGCTTTTAACCAATAGGAATCACACCAAAATATTTTCCATTTAGAATCCTAAAATAATTTCTGAATAATGTAGGTATGGCATGGATTCTGTACTGTAAGCCTACTTTCATATTTTTCCCAAGATATTACTAGGTCCATAAAAGAATTCTTTTTGACACTTCTCAGTTTCCTTTTCTTGATACCTCCTTTCCAACATCACTCTTGGTATTGTACCTGTCTTGTGTGCCTTTTCACTGCACAGAAGCATGTGCAGATCCCAGCATGGAATTTTTCCTTCCAGGTTTACGATAAGGTGGAAAAAAAAAAAAAAAAAAAAAAAAAGGAAGACATAATTAGCATTGTAATGTTCTTCCTTTCATCTGGGATTCACCTCACCTAACTTTAGCTGTATAAAAATTAGCCATTTAATTAAGGTAGTCACCTAAATTTCCTCTCTAATGAAAGCAGAGAACAAAGTCTCTTCAGAGAATGATTCATCACACACATCTTAAATATCTATTTTAGGGTGGGATGAATTCCTCTCTGGTGGTACCCTGCTCTCTCCCATGACTGTGGAGACAGTTTAAATAATGGGCTATGACTAGAAAGGTAGTTTTAACTGGCTAGAGTTAGACAAGATAAATGCTAGTCACATTTTTTACTTTTTTTTAGGGTTTTTTTCCTTCATTGTGCTAACTGCTGTATGAGCATGGAAAAATCAAGCTGCCATTTAACCCTTGGTGCGAAAGTACAAATATCAGTAATTATTTGGGCAGGAAGCAAGGACAATGCTGTGCACATGTGTGTCATTCAGGAATGGACCAATCTTGTGTCTTGAATTTTGAAGACCCAGGCAAAAAATGTCACAGTATCGTCAACTGATGTTTAAAAGAAAGAGGCTTTTTGCTTCTCTGCCTCTTAATGGACAGGAAAGGAAAAAGAAGAAATTTATGAATTTCTTCTCATCTTTACCAACTTTGTTCTTTAAAATCCACCTTTCTCCCAACCTCTTGCTGCCTTCCTGAAGGCTGCAGGTTTAACATGCACACCTATGAAACTGCGTAACATTATTAATAAAGGAGAAGTTTCTGTTTTGATTATCAGGTACATACAGACGTTCTGACATTTTGAGTCAGCTCTTCAGGTCTGTCATTCAGGTTTATACATATCCACAAACCACAGCAGTTCAGAAAAATAGGTTACAGACTGTGAGAACAATAGGGGGGAAAAGAGATAACGTTTTCATGCGAAGCTTTAATTAATGTTAAGCCAATGCTGGCCTGTGGAAATGTCAAGTTCCACTGGATAAATCAGGGCTACTTCTTGGTTTTGCAGCACATCATGTTCTGTGTTCAGTAAGATGCCAGGTTGCTTATTTTGCCTGTCATTTATGTGCAGTGTTTTTCATGTGGTCTTAGAGTAAGGTGCCAAAGTTGTCTGGTTCCCTGACTTTATTCTATAATTAATAATGCATTAGCCTAGCAAAATATTTGCTCCCGCTATTACTCTTGAGGTTATGAAATTAAATATATATATCTGAAAAATACAGTACGTATATAGGAAATAAATCTTTCTCTGATCTTCCCTTCCCCCTTTTCATTAAGGCAGCTTTTTTAGTTGTAAGACCAGCCCTTGCATTTGAAAACACATATAAAAAAGACTTCATTAAACCCCCTCAGCTCTGATTTGCCTGCCTCTGTAAGCTTAAAAGCCCATCACTGCATAAACCTAAGCCCTATTCACCACTGTGATAACGCAGCTTTATACTAGAACAGCTCCACTGGTTTCAGCAGTTACTTTCTTGCATACATCAGAAGTTTCATATTATTAATATTTTTATTGTATCTTCAGTATTTTAGGTTATAACCGTTACATAAAAGTATATAGAGTATATAGAGGCATGGGAAAGTAACCTTCACGCTGGTTTCGATCCAGCACCTGTCCATGCCAAGCATTGCATTGTTGGATCTGGTCACATACCTTCTCACTAATGGATCTCACAGAGTAACACTTGCCATTTCTGCTCTTTGCATTGTTGTAACCCTTTGCAAGACTTTTCCTCATTTCATTGCTCTGTTTTCCTCAAAATGTTTTCTTCCTGTGTCCTTTGAAAGCTCCCTGGGCTTATCTTCCAGTGATAGAGCTGCTGCTGAGGAGCCGAGCACTGTCGGCCGTAGGTGCTGAGAGAGAAGTGCTCAGTCAACACTGAAACAGGGTTTTCTATCTGACTTTTTCACCTTCATACACATCGCTATGGTGTCTTAAAGAAAGAAACTGCATTTTGAAATGAATAAGTCAAATGCTTAAGAATAAGACCTGAAAACTTTATTATTCTATTTTATTACTTTTCCTGTTCAAAATATTTGAAAAATTAGATCTATGATTTTGGCCTTCTTCAAACCATCAGCAAAGAAGTAATAATTATTTTTAAAAGGAATATTTCTATTATTTCCACCTTAAATCACACCTCTGTGAAAAACAAATCCTATAGTCTTGTAAACTTGTAAACTGAAAAATATTATTTTAGATGGAAATATCTGAATTTCCTGCGCTGTTGACACCTTTCTATACCAGCTATGTTTGCCTTGCTCACTTGTTCCTAAACATTTATTCAAGGCTAGTGTTCAAGACAGTAGTCTGGGCTAGAAGATTTGCTGCTCTGATGCTATGAGCTCGGTCCATGCTCTGCTATTATCTAATATTAATGACTGTGGATGACAAGAAGGATTGGGACTGGGCATACAGATACCTTTGTAATGGTCAGAAGATAATCAGGGAGATAATTAGATTTTAACAGCAATACATAATTAATGCAATATAATGGGACAGTTCTCAATCTGTTGCACCAGTGGTAAATCCAAAGTAACCCTATTAACGTCAGGGACAGTTGTTTGCGTGCATTGTACATTGATTTAACTGAGGTTTGATTCAGGCTCATTAAGTGACACATGTTTTTACTTGTATCATTCGTGTGGACAGACTGTGGATGATTAGCCTCAGCTTGAATGCCACTATATATTAACTCTTTTAAGACATGCGAATTAAACTCTGACTAGATGCCAGAGGTGCCCTAATTAGAAGTGCAAGCCATCCTCATGCTATATTCAAGGTTCCTTAAAGACAACGGACTCCACTGAATGTTTATCATCAGCTGTGGGCAAATCAGTATCTTAAAACCGAGAAGTAACTGCATGCAGGTTTGCTTACTCAATTGTTTTGGGTTTTGTGTGAGCAGCACAGAAAATTTCATTTAAAAGAGGATGGAAATGATTGAAACTGTGCTCTGGAATAATGTGCTCATGTTACTTGTGGATCGGTATCCCACAGTGCATACTGAGAGAATTTGTTATGTAAAGAGGCACCACACTTCAGGTGATTCCACTCACCACACTCTCATGATTCCAGTCTTTCATGTCGCAACAGTGAGAGCCCAGACATCTGGCTTAGCTTAAACAACCAGGTTTTAGACATATATGCTAGGTAGGATGATTTCCAGCTGTTGTACGGTATCTAAAGAGTCAATCTAGCCATGTGTACCCACGTGCATCACTTGGTGAGCGGTCATTTCTTCCAAGCAATTCAGACTTACCGGGTTAGACGCAGCTGTCCTGAGTTTAACCTCTTTAGGCTGAAAGTGTGGACTCAATTTGTTTGCTCCAGCAAGCAAACAGAAAGGTCAGCAATTTATCTTAGGCTTCAAAACAGAGTGACTGTATGGAAACTACCTCTGGGGAGCAGATCCTCACCGGTCTTGCTGCAAAAGCATGTCTCAGCTCAAGTTTTTTGTTAAGAGTACTAGTTAGGTGTTATTATAGAAATAACTTGCAGTGTTCCCTTAAATATTGTACAGCATCAAATTATGGAATTGGTATGCTAATGGCCAACCCAGGTGGTTTCTGAGCTGATGTAAACCAAATGGTGACAATTTCTTGATACACAAGGTGATTAAAAGCCTAATTAAGTTAACAGATAAACTGCTTTGATTTCTTTCGGTTTGAAACAGGCCCTCGAATCGTGTTGCGCATCAGTAACACCCAGAGGCTCATCTCAATATCAGATTCAAAGAGAATGAGAAATGTTGACCTGGCTCACAGAGGGTTTGCAGAGGTGGATACGTGCATGTTGGCTAGTAATTCGGTACTACAGAGATAAAACATCACAGAAAAGTCCATAAGCAGTTCACAGGTTATGGAGGGTTTGCATGGTGTGCGGTAAATAAGGCCCAGGCCTGCACGTTGCATGAGGGAGAATAAAAGGTGATATGGAAGGTATGATGTGTGTCCTGCCCTGCCAACACGCAAAATGAATCAATGCTTGTGGGTAAAAAATAACTGGACTAGAATATTAAAGACTGTCTCATAATGCAATAGAGAAAAAGAAAAGTTTGAACTGGATGGGAGACTTTGCACAATTTCATCACTTTCCGGTGTTTATTTTTCTAATTCAAGGGACAAGTCTTAAGTCCAGGATTTTATTTTTAATTGAAAGATCATGGTTCATCAGAAACTGAGATTTTGTCAATTTTTCCTTTGTTTCACTGCACTGCCTCTTTCTTATTTTATCTTGAAAGAGAAGAGGCTTTGGAAGCTGTGCTTAGTGTGTAGGGTTTCACTGGCTTCCTGGTGTACTTCTACCCTAGATCTTTTTTATTCTTGCACATGTGCCTAAATCTTTCCACACCTCCATTGGCTGTACCATTAGTGTTTTCACAATTCTGTCTTTCATGCAAGATCTATGTTATTTGATAGAATCATTAGTTTGGGTCATAGAAGTGACAAAATCTATATTTTTCTGTCCTGTTTTTTTTTTCCACATTACTTCAGCTTTCAAATTTCTTTATATTTCTCCTTTTTGCACTCATGTTTTATTGGTTTTGCTTTTATGTTTCTTCCCTTTCTCTTTTTTCCACTTTTTCTCTTTTCTTACTTTTTCTGATTTAGATGCAAACACAAAATTTTTCCCCTTGAATCCTTGTCTATTCGTAAAGTAACAATTTTTAATTTTTAGCAAGTGGGTGACTTTTTGTTCCTGTTTTTTTAACTTACCTTCCAGATTTCTAATTGCAATTGCTTCCAGCACCTTGACAGCCATTTGACAACGGTGTCTACTTTTAGTTACACCTTAAGCATTATGATAAACCACAAAGAAAGCTTGGTTTCTCTAGAGAAAACGCATTCTTGCATCTCATGTTAAATCTGCTGGTTTAACATGACATGCAGAAACCAAAAATGAAGCTTTCTCATTATTATTTACGCATGGTAGTCACCTTCACTGTTTTATCTATGAAGTAACACACTGAGCATTTTCTGTTCCTTTAGAAAAATGACATCAGTTCCAATGTCATGGTACAATTTTTTTACCCTTTGAGAAATGCATATAAATGTAAATATCTATATTAAAGTTGCAAGTTTGCTGTCAATAATGTAAAGATGAACCACTCCCTTGACCACAAACATTGCCCTCTAACTCCTGTGTGAGAAGATACTTCAAGAGTAAGATTGGCTTACTGAGATCAGATGGAGTTTTTTAATTTTCATCTCCCAGCCACAGCATTTAATGGGCTAAATATTCATTGAAGCCATTTTCAGGTCCTCAGTTTAACCTGACTTAGCAGGCTGGCATAAGACCTGTAAGGCATTTGTAAGGTCAGGACTCAAAAAATTTGAATTCTGAGTAGAATCATATTTAAAATAATCTTGTCCCATTTCTCGTTTGCTGTGAACCTAAAATCTTGTATTAGCTTGAAGTACAACTTACCAGGAAAAAGGAAAAAAGAAAAAAAGAGATATTTTGAAACAAAAATAAATAATCTTTTATTATTATTTTCTCCTGTCTTTGGCAAAATTTGGAGGAGTCTAGATTTCGAGCCAGCCAGTACACCTTTGTAATCTCTCTCCCACATTGCTCACCTCCACATCTCTGACTTGAATTGCTTCCAAATAGGCTGATAAATTTACAGCTGCTATTACAGGTCATGTAATATAGGTTAAACCTGTGTTTACAGCCTAATATTTTTCCTGTGTCTTTCGATGAGCTATGAAGTATTTTGTGATGCAGATTGTCTCATTCTTTATTTGCCAGTAAAAGCAGCGAAGGGAAGCTGCAAAAACACTGTTTTCTTGTCACTGAGGACATCCTTGCTGCTGTGCTGGATTGAGTCTGAAGAGCCAGAACCACTCTGTGGTTGCAGCCTCAAAGGAATTCCATGTGCCAGAAGTGGCAGGGGAAGCATACAGACAGCCTAAATGGGTCAGAAACTTATATTTCAAGATTTAACCAATTAGGACATTGTCATTGCCTAAAACAGGGGAAAAGTACCTGTAAACTGTCTCACTTCTCTTCTGATCTTGGGGATAACAGAATTAAAGTAGTCTCAATACATTAGTCATGTTGCTACACTAGATGAGTTGAACTGGATGATCCTTGAAATTTCCTGGATAGTGATCCAGACAAAGGAGTAAATCATAGAAATCATATGTAGCCATATTCACTCTTCTCTTTGTGCTACTATAAATGCAAGATGAGAAAAGTATGAAAGGATAAATTTGCTAAGAAATTTTAAGGCTGAAATGCAGAAACCTGAACATGGTTTGTAGAGATTGTGGCATGCAGATATAGGGCAAATAAGTTGTTTTGTCTGGATGCAGGTCCTAGTTCAGACTTGATGTGTTGCCTTTGATTTCTCGCGAATTTGCTCTGACGTGCAAGACATCACTTGGGATAAGGTCTTTACGTGTTTGTGTCCATAGCACCCAGGAATCCCAGCTGTGGGCCAGGACCCCATTATGAAAACTGCTGTTCAAACACGACAAATTTTTGTCATCTTATATTCAAATCAAGCAAGATAATTGATGGGTGAGTTGTATCTGAGCGGTGGGCTGACCTTGTACAGAGGTTTAGCCACAGCCAGCAGCTGAGCACCACGTGGCTGCTAGCTCACCACTCCCCACCCTGGTGGGATGGGGAGGACAATGGGAAGACAAAGGAAAAACTCATGGGTTGGGATAAAGACAGTTTATTGGGACAGCAAATGGAGAGAGAAATAACAACAGTACTTACAACAGAATACATAAAGTGAGTGATACCTAATGCAGCCTCTTAACCAACAACCTGACAACTGTACACAACCACCACTCAGATCATCCTGGCGCTGCCCAGAGCCACACTGCCCGTCCCTCAGCTCCCTTTTATGCTGAGCATGACATCATATGGATGTCATGGAACACCCCTTTGGCTAGTTTGGGTCACCTGTCCTGGCGGTGGTGTATGTATGGGTTTGCCTTTGCCTGAAGCAGGGCTAAGGCAGCCTGTCTTCTCTAACATATTCTTCATGTGCACTACGGAGATTTTATCCCCTTCTACAGTATGTGTAAGTTTTGATTGGGCAGTGCCAGCTCAATTGGTAGACCTACTCATGTTAACTATCCAAGTGGCCTTGGCTAAATGTGTACTGCAACGTTCGAGGGTCCCACCACCCATTGCTCCCACTGTAGTCTTTAACAGTTCATTGTATCGTTCGATTTTCCTGGAGGCTGGTCCATGGTATGGGATGTGACACACCCATAAACAGGGTTACATCAGGATGGCAGCCAGTGACTAGTGGGGTTCCCCAGAACTCCATTTTAGGGCCAGTTCTTTTTAACATTTTCATAAATGACCTGGACGTAGGACTAGAACATGTTGTGAGCAAGTTTGCGGATGACATCAAACTGGGAGGAGCTGTTGATTTCATTGAGGGTGGAGAGACCTTGCAGAGAGATCTGGGAAAATCAGAGAACTGGGCAATCACCAACCGCATGAAGTTTAACAAGGGCAAGTGCTGGATACTGCCCCTGGGCAGGGGCAGCCCTGGCTGTACAGACACACTGGAGGGTGAGATGCTGGAGAGCAGCCGTGCTGGGAGGGACTGGGGGGTCTGGGTCGACAGTAAGTTGACCATGAGCCAACAGTGTGCCCAGGCTGCCAGAAAGGGCAACCGTGTCCTGGGGGGCATCAAGCACGGCATTGCCAGCCAGGCAAGGGACAGGATGGTGCCACTCTGCCCTGCGCTGGGGCGACCTCACCTCGAGTGTTGGGTGCAGGTTTGGGTGCAACGGGACAAAAGGACATAAAATTATTGGAGAGTGTCCAGAGAAGGGGAAAGAAGATGGTGAAGGGTCCGGAGGGGAAGGCGTATGAGGAGAGGCTGAAGACCTCAGGAAACAGAGGGCAGAGCTCATGGTGGCCTACAGCTTCCTCCCAAGGGGAAGCCAAAGGGCAGGCGCTGATCTCCTCCCTCTGGTGCCCAGCGACAGAACCCCAGGGAACGGCATGGAGCTGCCACAGGGGAG